>CAUYON010172607.1:0-15578 GCA_963573935.1 Arctocebus calabarensis
TATTAATTTTTTTTTTTTTTTTTTTTTGAGAAAGAACCTCAAGCTGTCACCCTGAATCACGGCAACCTCCAATTCCTGGGCTCAAGCAAGTCTCCTGCCTCTGCCTCCCAAGTAGCTGGGACTACAGGCGCCCGCCACAACCCCTGGCTATTTTTTTTCTTTGGGTCATTGTTGGTTGGCAAGCCCAGGCTGGATTCGAACCTGCCAGCTCAGGTTTACATGGCTGGCGCCTTAGCCCGGTGAGCCATAGGCGCCGAGCCTGTAATAAAAAATTTCAAAAACTACAATGATCATGTGTGAAAAATGTTCTTTAAGATCACTGAATATCCAATGTTCAAATTTTTAGTTTTCTTCTTTAGAAAAAATTTTTGTTAGACTAAGTTAGGAGCTAAGTAAGATTTACATGTTAGGCTCGGCGCCAGTGGCTCAACTGGCTAAAGCACCAGCCACGTACACCTGAGCCAGCGGGTTTGAATCCAAACAACAATAATGCCTGCGACCAAAAAAATGGCTGGGCATTGTGGCGGGCGCCTGTAGTTCCAGCTACTTGGGAGGCGGAGGCAGGAGACTCGCTTGAGCCCAGGAATTGGAGGTTGCTGTGAGCTGTGATGCCATAGCACTCTATCCAGGGTGACAGCTTGAGGCTTTGTCTCAAAAAAAAAAAGATTTACATGTTATAATTTACTTATGTCTTTTGACTTTTATCCCAAAGATATCTTCTCTATTTCTTTTTCTTTTCTCCTTGCAATTTACTTGTAGAAGAAAACCTTTCATTTTAAAGGTTATTCTTTCTTCAGCCAAGTATTTCTCAGTTTAAAATTTCAAATAAAGATTTATTTTATTACACTAAATGAAAAAGCCTGTGTTTACTTTAAGGCCGGTTAGAGGTTTCTAAATAACATAAATGTTTTTTAAAGGAATGTTTATCTTTCCTTTTTTGACTTAAAATATTTACACTTAGAATTTTAGTAAAACAGGAAACAAAAGATTTGTTTCTTCTAAGAATAATTTTTATCACGGAAGATAAATTTCTATATTTAAGATAACCAATAATTAGCCAGCTATATTTTGAAGCTATAAATTCACATATATTTATTTCTTATTACATGCTAGAAAAATTTTTTAACATGAATATTTGATGTTAGAGAAAGTAGACAGAAATTAGTGTTTTTTAACAGGCCATGACTGGGTTTGAACCTGCCACCCCCGGTGCATGGGGCCAGCACACTAACCATTTAGTGACAGGCACCCAGCTGAAATTAGTGTTTTACTTGACATCTTTGGGACTCTAACTCTTTACTTGAGCAACATACATTTTGTTAAAGGAGAAAAAGAATGCAACGTCCATTAGACAAGGCTATTTTACACTTCAAATCTATCTGGTATAATTAAAAGTTATCTAGAAGAAAGTGACAACCATGCATTATTAAACCTTGATAGGAAAGAATGAGGCTTTCTTACTCTATATTTGATGAGACTTTTTCTGTAGAAAAGCCATATAAAACAAGGTTAGAAATCTATGCTACAGCATTTAGCTGTGATTGTTAGCTTCGAAGGTACAATGTTTAAAACTCTGCCCGGAGTTTTTTTTTTTTTTTTTTTTTTGAGACAGAGCCTCAAGCTGTCGCCCAGGGTAGAGTGTCGTGGCATCACAGCTCACAGCAACCTCCAATTCCTGGGCTCAAGCGAGTCTCCTGCCTCTGCCTCCCAAGTAGCTGGGACTACAGGCGCCCGCCACAAGGCCTGGCTATTTTTGTTTTGGGTTGCAGCCGTCATTGTTGTTTGGCGGGCCCAGGCTGGATTCGAACCCGCCAGCTCAGGTTTACATGGCTGGTGCTTTAGCCCGCTGAGCCACAGGTGCCGGGCCTCTGCCCGGAGTTTTTTAAATGCCTGTTGTTTTATCCTCATGCTTTTTCCACTCCAAAGTGTTTATCGAAGTATGGCATTCCGCAGCGTTTCTCGGTGACACAAACAGTACTTAGACCAGTAAAAGTGATCCAGAAATCTCAGGAGTAATGTCAATGAGTAAATGAGAAGGAAAGGTAGCAGAGTGTCAACTCGAGGCTCTCACACCTGACTCCCCATTTAAATATCTGGATTTCCTCTATAAATCCCATTATTACTGGAGGGAATAAAGTCTAGATTAACTTTAAGATGCAAACAGGAGGATGCTTGCAAAGACTGGTCTGTAAAGAGTTGAAGTATTCCAAATTACCACCAACTTTTAAAAGCATCTCAAATACCAAAAGAGCAGACTTGTCTAATTAAAAAGTGAGTTAAAGTTATATCTTTAAATGAAAAGTCATTACCAATGTCTCAGCACATTTCACAAATCTTTTAAGAAACAGACAGAAGCTTGTTGTGTATACTAATTTTTAGGATTTTATCTTCCACCATGTTAGAAGATTCGCTATAAACTGGTTACATTATTAGCTCGGCATCAGTCAGTCTTTTATGAACAAAATAATTAATTGCTGTGAATAATGTCAATGCTAACTTATAAGGACAAGAAATTATTTTTTTCATTCATAGAAAAAACATTTACTGAGTTTCTAATCTGCCAAGCACTCAAAGACAAGAGAAAGACACATAAAAGGAACCCAGTTAAATCTCATGTTTAGGAAAGGAATTACTCCTTCCCCACTCACTCGTGCTCAATAGATTCTATATGTTTTAAAGGAAGAACTATGTTATTTATTATTTTTTATAGAGTTGCATACAAATAATTTTTACATACACACACTCATATAACTATGTAAACACCAACCAGAATAAAAAAATTGAGCATTTCAACACCTGGAACCCCTCCTTGTCCTATTTTCACTTTAAACTCATTCTAGTACTATTCTTACTTCTGTCACCATAGATTCATGTTGCCTGTTCTCAAACTTTACACAAATTGCATCACGATAAGAGAGTTAGCTTTTCCCAGCTCTCTGGGAGGCCAAGGCAGGGGGATCGCTTAAGCTCATGAGTTTGAGAGCAGCCTGAAAAATAGCTGGGTGTTATGGCAGGCGCCTGTAATCTCAGCTATGTGGGAGTCTGAAGCAAGGTGATGAGCCCAGCTCAAGAGTTTGAGGTTGCTGTGAGCTATGAAGCCATGGCACTTTGCCAAGGGTGACAAAGTGAAACTCTGTCTCCAAAAAAAAAAAAGAAAGAAAGAAAGAAAGAAAAGAAAAGAAATGTGAAGTCTTTTGTGTACAGATTCTTTCATTTACTGCTATGCCTACAAGATTAACCCATGTTGCTGGCTCATTCTTTTCATTGATGTGTACTATGCCCTTATATGGTTGGACTATACCACTAAGTATTTATCCAGAGTACTGCTGGTAGATACTTGTGTCTAAGTTCTAGCTGTTATGTATAAAGCTGCTACGAGCACTCTTACACACATCTTTTGGGGGATATGGTCATTCCTTTATTGAGTAAATATATAACAAAGGGTAGAACTGCTGAGTTTATTTAGTGTTAGTAGAAACTGCCAGTTTTCCTGCATAATTTTATAAATTTATGCTCTCTCCAGCAATGGGTAAGCGTTTCAGTTGATCCACATCCTTGTCAACAGTTTGTATTGTGAGTCATTAATTTCAGCCATTCTGGCTGGTATACACAGTCTGCCAAGTTCAAGAACTTCTCCTAGAAAAAGTGCTTCATCGTTCATAGCTTAGTATCACTAAGGTCACCTTCAAAGTCCTCCCCTTGGGAAGCTATGCACTGACGCCAGTGCCTAGTCCACCCTTCAAAGCAAGTTTGGAACTCTTTTACTGGAATGACCATCAGAGCTGACACTGCATAAGGTCCAACAATTAAGTTTGTGAACTTGCCACCATGCACTCACTTTGGCAGCATCATATAAACTACTCAGTAAGGTTTCACAACCTTAGTGTATTAGTCAGTGTTTCATAGCTGTGATCCTGTTGACAGGTGGGGGTGTCTTGCTGTGTGGTGTTCATTGTTGCTGTTGTTTGTTTTTGTGTACTCTGATGTGTTCCAAAATTGCTCTGAAGAGTGGGCGAGGCCCTGGCATCAGTGCATAGCTTCTCAAGGGGAGGACTTCAGAGGTGACCATAGCGAAATTAAGCAATAGGGTAGAAAGTACCTTTTCTAGGATGAGTTTGCAACTTTGTCAGATCTCAGCTACTGATATCTCATTATGATTTGAATTTGCATTTCTCTCATGACTAATGACATCAAACGCTTTTCATATATTACTCTCTTTAGTAAAATGCTTAAATCTTTTACCGATGGTCAAAACATTTTGATTTACAAAAGTTCTTTACATAATTATGATATTTACATACAGAATTTTAGTCTAGATGGGTGTAGTAGCTCACGCCAGTAACTCAGCCTCTGGGAGGCCGAGGCAGGAAAACTGCTTGAGCTTAGGTGTTTGAGCCCAGCCTGAGCAAGGGTGAGACCCTGTCTCTACTAACATTAGAAAAATTACCCATTTCCAGTGGTATGTGCCTGTAGTCCCAGCCACTTGGGTGGCTGAGGCAGAATGATTGCCTGAGCCCAGGAGTTTGAGGTTGCAGTGAGCTATAATGATGTCACCACACTCTAGTCTGGGCAACAGACTGAAACTCTGTCTCCAAAAATAAAAAAAAAGTCAAGTAAAACACTGACTTCTAATTGTCTTCTTCACACACTACATATTTATTTCAAAAATTGTTCTAGCCCATAGTATATTCTGGAAATCAAGTTTTTTGGGTTTTTTTCTTGCAGTTTTTGGCCAGGGCTGGGTTTGAACCCGCCACCTCTGGTATATGGGGCTGGCGCTCGACTCCTTTGAGCCACAGGCGTTGCCTGAAATCAAGCATTTCACTAGATATATGCCTACGGTTTGTCTTTTCATTCTCTTAACTTTTTTTTCTTTTTTCTTTTGGACTCAGTGTCTCACTCTGTCACCCTGGGTAGAGTGCAGCGGCATCACCATAACTCACTGCAACCTCAATCTCTTGGGTGATCCTCTTGCCTCAGCCTCCTAAGTAACTGAAACTTCAGGCACCCACTACGATGTTGGGCTAGTTTTTTTCTATTTTTAGTAGGGACGGGTCTCACTCTTGCTCAGGTTGGTCTCCATCCACCTTGGCTTCCCAGAGTGCTATGATTACAGGTGTGAGCCACTGTGCCCGACCCATTCTCTTAACTTTTGATTAACATTAGTTCTTAATGTTAATGGCATCCAATTTAACATATTTTTTATGGTTAATGCTTTATTTTATTTATGGTTAATGTTATCTTTTTTTATTATTAAATCATGGTTGTGTACATAAATGCAATCATGGGTAATATTATCTTTTTTTGTTTTTTGAGACAGAGCCTCAAGCTGTCACCCTGGATAGAGTGCTGTGGCAACACAGCTCACAGCAACTTCCAATTCCTGGGCTCAAGCGAGTCTCCTGCCTCTGCCTCCCAAGTAGAAGGAACTACAGGCACCTGCCACAACGCCTGGCTATTTTTTAGTTGCAGCCATCATTGTTGTTTGGGGGGCCCGGGCTGGATTCGAACCTGCCAGCTCAGATGTACGTGGCTGGTACCTTAGCCACTTGAGCCATGGGTGCCAAGCCGAATGTTATCTTTTTTATGGTTAATGCTTTATTTGTCTAATCGAGACTCTTGGCTTATCTCAGTCATGAAGATATTTGCCTATATGTTTTATTATTTTACTTCTCACATTTAAGTCTATGAGCCATTTTGAACTAATTTGTGAATATGGTGTGAAGTAGGGACTAGGATATTTTTCTTCACATGGATATCTAGTTGACTTAGAACTGTTTATTGAAATGGCTATTCCGTTCCCCACTGAACTGCAGGGGCATCTCTTGTTAATCAGGTAAATTTGTATGTGTATACCAGTTTACAGGCTTCCTATTCGGTTCCATTAATCTATTTCTCTGTCCTTGTTCTGTTTTGATACCTTGTGCTTCACACCTAGGATTGAGTCTCCAAACCTGAAAGTAGTCTCAATACGTGGTACTATGATTTTCTAACTTTATTCAACTTCTTTGAGATGGAATTATTTTAGATCTTTTGTATTTCCATACATTTTCCAAGTTTGTGAATTTCCACGTACACATACTCATACAACCCTGCTAGGATTCTGATTAGAATTACATTGAATATATAGCTCAACTTGAATATACAGCTGTTCTTGAGGAGAACAGGCCTGTCAGCCACATGGAGTCTTCCAATCCATAAACATGGGAGATGGCTCTATGCATCAATAATCTGCCACAAACTTTAGGCACACTGTCCAGAGCATCCTTTGTTTTTTCACATTCCTCAGCAGCCGCACAGCTGGTATTTCTGTTAGTATTACTTAGTAGTTAGTATTAGTAATGGCTGCAGCTGAACAGCAAGTCTGCATTGAGAGAGTCCTATCTATTTTTCCCATATTGATATGATTTTCTAACTAACTTAATAATCCAAAGAGGCCTTGTTTGAGTTAGGTCAGACTACACACACACACACACAAGAAAAGCTTTCTTTGTTTGCCTCATTCTACCCCTCTCTATAGCGCTCTACAGCAAAGGTTGGGAAAAAGTAACCCTGAGAGAGATCACTGAAGTTATCGTCATTCCAGACCCTGAAATTTCTTTTGTTCTGTCACTTTCATTCACTTACTCAATTTTCAAATAGCTTGATTGTCTAATATGTGTGTGGTGCTATTGCCTAAAGAAAGGAAAATGCCCAACATTTGTATTACAGGGGCTCTTAGAAGAAATCAATGGGCCCTAAAGGGGGCTTTAAATGGGCTGTAGAGGACAAGTTGAAAGCATAAAATGACATAAAAATTCTGTACATGTGCATTTTTTGAGAGGGTTCATAGCTTTCATCAGATCCTCAAAGGAGTATCAGATTAAAAAAAACTCAGTCATCACTTTCCATACTGATCATATGACAAAGTATATTACAAGTATATAGATGGGTATAGAGATTGTGCCAGATTTTATAATAGCTCAGATTTTGATCAGATACTAGTAATAAGCCTAAACAACAATCTTTAGAAAGTTAAACCCGCTTCTGTTTCCCTCAGTTACTATAGCAAGGTGAACTTATCCTTTACGATGGTGAAGTAGCTACTCAGATGTGTTTATATATAAAAACTCAGTCTGATAACCTGAAATCAATCCATCTGATATAATGACTTTGAAAATCCAAAGCCTCCTAGGGCTTGTTATCTATTCTTCAAGACATAAAAAACTATCCAAATTAAAATCCGACCTTCCTACCATTGAATGAGTGACCAGGTTTAATCTTTCTAAGTGTCACTGTTATGACATTCCTTTCTTCTTTGATCAAATCTTATTCTCGAAAGGCTCATCTGAAAGATTTTCTTCTCTGTTTGACGCACGTTTGAGTTTCTAAGCTCATGACAATTTTTCATTTTTCCTTACTATTATGGTTCTTGGCCGCCACGATACATCTGAGAAGCTGTAAAAATTACAGCTACCTGGGTCTCGATCCCAATCCCAATTTAGTAGGTCTGACACGAGATCCAGGAATTTGTGTTTTAAGGTTCCCCTCTACAGAGAGCCTTCTACTAGGATATGCTACTAGGTTTGACTTTCCAGCTCTTTGCTATGCACATAACACAGACACTGTCCTGCATTAATGTTTAACCATGTAGGCAATCTTCCCTTAGCATCTTTATCATAGTATTTATCATACTATGGAAATCATTTAAACTAATTAAAGGTAAAGACTCCTGAGGCTAATGTAGTTTAGGCATATAGGATGTGCATAATAAATGCTTACTGAATTAAAAAATATGTGCCCTGGAGCCAAATAGATTTACAATCTTATCTGTACTACTTTGGGAAAGTTTCTTAACCCTATACCTCTGGTTCTTCTTCCATAAAGTAGGGTTAGTAAGCTTTTAAAGGAGTAAATGAATTAATATATGAATATAAATAAATCACCTAGCATATTTCCCAACAGCCATTGTGTGTTAAACACAACCCTTCAAAAAGGACAAAGTCACAAGATTTTTTTTTTTTTTTTTAAATTTGGCCGGGGCTGGGTTTGAACCCACCACCTCTGGCATATGGGGCCGGCACCCTACTCTTTGAGCCACAGGCGCTGCCCAGTCACAAGATTTTTGTGACTCCTCCACATGACCTAGCTAGCCCTATACTCCTTACACAGGACACAATAAATAAATAATTGTTGCCTTAACTACATAAAATATCAGGTGCCTCTTAGACTGGCATTCCACACATACCAGGGATGCTGGCCCTGAGATGCATTTGGAGATAGAGCTCAGAGCATAAAAGAAATTCATTACAAATTACATAGTGGTATCATACCATCTGGATCTCCAACTACCTGCCTCACTTTTTAACACTCCCACAGACATCTTCTTTTAAAAAGAGACATTCTTCTTTTTAAAAATTCCTTTTATTTTCTAATTTCTTTAGAGACAGGATGGGCCTGATTACTTAGTAGTTAGTATTAGTAATGGCTGCAGCTGAACAGCAAGTCTACATTGAGAGAAGAGTCCTATCTATTTTTCCCAGGATGGAGCATAATGGTGCAATCACAGCTCACTGTAACCTCAAACTCTTGGGCTCAAGAAGTGATCCTCTTGCCTCAGCCTCCTGAGTAGCTGGGACTACAGGTGTCTGCCACAATGCTTGACTACTTTTAGAGACAGGGTCTCCAGCTCATAAGCTCAAGTGATCCACCCACTTAGGCCTCCCAGAGTGGTAGGATTATACGAGTGAGCCACTGCGCCCAGTCTTAACAATTTTTTTTGTGAGATAGGGTCTTGCTATGTTGCCTGGGCTGGTCTTGAACTCGTAGCCTCAAGTGTTCCTCCTACCTTGGCCCCCTAAAGTGCTGGGATTACAGGTGTAAGCCAACATGCCCAACCTATTCTTTTTATGATAGAAATCAGGAGTTTTAAACAGTAATGTTGTGTGTGTCTTTTAAAAGGTTTACATGCATTTTCAAAATTTAATTTCTGTAAGAATCATTCACCATTATTTCTCCTCTTACTATGCCCATTTTGGAAATAAAAAGAGAGTTTAGGAAAATTAGGCCCAAAACATACCAGCAGAAAAGAGTAGAACCATGATTCAAACTCAGTTCTGACTCTAAAGCTCATCTCTTATAGACTGCATTTGGATTGGTTATGTGTCTTAACTGGTGTGATTTTCAAGAATTCAGTTTCTTTTTTTTCTTATACTACTTACTCTGACACTGTCATTATAACTTAGTTATTCCATAAGAATGAGCCATAATAGCTCGGCGCCTGTGGCTCAGCAGGCTAAGGCGCCAGCCACGTACACCTGAGCTGGTAGGTTCAAATCCAGCCCGGACCCGCCAAACAACAATGATGGCTGCAACCAAAAAAATGGCCAGGTGTTGTGGTGGGCGCCTGCAGTCCCAGCTACTTGGGAGGCAGAGGCAAGAGACTCGCTTGAGCCCAGGAATTGGAGGTTGTTGTGAGCTGTGATGCCATAGCACTCTATTCAGGGTGACAGCTTGAGGCTCTGTCTCAAAAAAAAAGAATGAGCCATAAGCAAAGGTACCAACTAGATAAACAGAAGCTTATTATACCATGCAACCTTTATAAAGATGGTCTGAATATTTTATAATAAACCACTGAAATCTTCAGGAAGAAAATTTCTGATGCAACCTTTGAAATATTTAAATTTCATTATGAATACCTTTACTTCAGTCTCTGACAATGTACATAAAGTCTATACTCTTTCATGCTGGAGTGGTACACTAAGGCAAATTCAGGAAATAAGAGAGCACTAGATACTAGTCTAAATTACTTCTAAAATTTGGGGTGCAACTCAAGCAGTGTTTTGAAACCTATTAAAACAAACTAATATATTGCTAGGCAGTTCCAACTGACTAAAAGACAGCAATCCTTTTTTAAAAGGTTTTTTTTTTTTTTTGAGACAGAGTCTCACTTTGTCGCCCTTGGTAGAGTGCCACAGTGTCATAGCTCATAGTAACCTCAAACTCTTTTTTTTTCCTGCAGTTTTTGACCAGTGCTGGGTTTGAACCCGCCACCTCCAGCTTATGGGGCTGGCACCCTACTCCTTTGAGCCATAGGCGCTGCCCTTGCAACCTCAAACTCTTGGGTTCAAGTGATTCTCTTGTCTCAGCCTCCCGAGTAGCTGGGACTACAGCGCCCACCACAGTGTCCAGGGTCTTGCACCTGCTCAGGCTGGTCTAGAACCTCTGAGCTCAGGCAATCCACCTGCCTTGGCCTCCGAGAGTGCGAGGATTACAGGCGTGAGCCACCACGCCCAGCATTTTTTAAAGGTTTAAGGAAAAGATATTTCAAGAGGGGTAATCAACAAAATGAAATAGGCAAGCCCAGGAATTCAAGTGAACCATTTTATGTTTAATTTACTGACTACCTCAAGCTTTTGCAGATTTCTTTCTTAAAGTGAGACCCAAACTTTGGCCAAAATTCTAAAGATTATTGTGCAAATAAACACTCAGAGAGTGTTTCACAAGAAATTGCCATTTTTCTGATAAAGTTCTTATTATAGCAATTAAAATAGCATATGTTGAGTACTACCTAAAGAATTTCAGACAGTTTTTCTTTTCATGTAAAGTTGAAAACAGATTCTAATGCTAAGAACCTCCAGACAAAATTTACATGTTCCAATTTTTAAATTCAGGATTAGTTGAGGGAAACTATTCTCAAAGCACGAGTCTATTAGTCCACCACTCTTCACATCTCTAAACACAGCCATTAATAAGCTAAACTGTGTTACTTTAAGGGCTGTACTATTTTTTTTTTTTTTTTTTTGGTAGCTACAGAGTCTCACTTTATCACCCTCGGTAGAGTGCCATGTACTATTTTTACAGGAGAAATTATTTCCACACCTCTCACAACCTCTGATTAAAAATATTAAAGGGTAAAAATAAAACACTTAAAACCAGGGGCCAATTATTCCCACTTAAATCACTTGCCAAATATAACACTCTATTTTTATGTTGAATATTAGCATTATTTCTCAGTTAAATATCAACTTTGTTTTGCATTAATTAATATTTGTCAATTTGCTTATCATTCAATCACAAAAGGGGCTTCATATGTCTCAGGTTTCTAAGCCCCTTAACAAAAACCTTGACTGTGGTTTCTTTCTAACTTGTCCCTACAAATACATACTCCTTTTCTGTGGGCTTTAAACTTATCTAATAACTTACATTGTTAGAATCAAAGAAGACATTCAGAAGACAAATGCAGAGTGTAACATCACAATCCAGAAGCCAATCTGAAACTTACTAGGTTCAATGTTTCCTAATTTGGAGGTTAGGCCTTGTGCAAGTCATATAATTCATAAGGTAATTTTCAAATCTTCAAATAAAATGCTGATAAAATGGATCCCCCAGGTGATTCTAATATGTTGCAAAGATTAAAAACCACTGATCTTGATAGTAAAATTTTAAATTTAAAAGTTGTAAAGACATAAGGCGTATAAATTTAAAAAAAAAAAGCAAAGTAGTGGAAAATATAGCTTAGAAAGCTTTTGTGGGTGCGTGCGTGGCTGTGTGTGTGCACGTCCCTTTCAGTAAGAATGTGTGAAATGAAAGCCTATCAGTAGGTATTTTATAACCTCACTGGTGTGTTTACTGCTTTTACAGTTTGCATAAAACTGTAGTCAATTTCCAAATATCAGTTACATGTACCCATTTATTTATTTATTTAGACAGTTTCACTATGTCACCTTGGGAGAGTGCTGTAGGGTCACAGCTCACAGCAACCTCAAACTCTTAGGCTTAAGTGATTCTCTTGCCTCAGCCTCCCAAGTAGCTGGGACTATAGGCACCTGCTACAATGCCTATTGGCTATTTTCTTTTTTTGATTGCAGTTGTCATTGTTGTTTAGCAGGCCCAGGCCAGGCTCACACCTGCCCGCCTCAGTGTTATGTGGCTGGCACCCTACTCACTGAGCTACGGTGCTGAACCCCATGTACCCTTTTGAACTCTCATTTGCTCTTCACTAATTCAAAGAAGTATGTTTAGAAAATAGTTTCCCCCAAACACCAATTTCACTTACATTATCATGTTTAAAAAAACACAACATCTTCAATTCTCGGAAGACCCTTTTGCAAGAGACCAGATTCTGGAAGACGTTGGGCATCTTTTTGAGCGCTACTCTCTTTCCATCTCTTGGATCTGTTACTGACCTGAAGAAGCAATATTGGGGGGGAGAGGGAAAAAAAAAAAGACAGAAATCAGTTCCAAACCTTGTTCTCCAGTGTTTCAGAGAGATATATTTAATGTTATTCTTTTAATAACTCAATGTTCCATGCCTCCTCTTTTGCCCTTTGCCCTTCTACCATCTGTACAACCAATTTCTTGTATTACATTTTCTGTGTTTGAAATACTAGGGTGGCTTCCATTTTTTTGATTGGACCCCAACTGATATATATTAAAAGAAATAAATCAATAAACTGAGCACATATGGTTAAATTTCTAGGAATAACCAACCTTTTTTTTTTTTTGCCATACATTTCTAGAAGAGTTGTCTTGGGCCACATTAAATAAAACGAATCAGTGAAAAAAAACGTTTAAGGATAATTTCTGCACTAACTGACATCACAGATGTGGTCTGTGGGCTATAAGTTGGACACCCAAAGCTTCCCCCCCATTTTTCATCACCCTAAGACTAGTTATTCCTGTAGAATTTATTCTTGCTAAATTTATTTAAGTATATTTCTGCTTAATAGTCTTAGCTAGCGTGATCATTCAGTCCCTGTTCTGGTCATCAAATGCTTTGGGCGTCTCTTCTAAATTTTTGTCATTTTAAAATTTGACCCCCCAAATCAATTTGACCCATGTGTCACCAATGCCTTTATCTGAGTTACAAATTATAGTACAAGACTAAGAATAGATAAGGCACTTGTTAGAAAAACAGCACTACAAACCATCTATGGCTATTCAATCACTCATTCACTCAATTAAGTACACTCAATTTCTTCATCTAGTCCACAAGGAAATCAGACACCCATCAAAATGCCTTCCTGAATATAAAGCATTCCTATAACTACCTGTCTAAAAATCATACCAAGCTTCTTCATGAATTTATCTTAGCGATTGCTACTTCCTTTCTTGAATGCTCATGAAACTCTAGTATTTTTCTAATATTTTTCTATCTTCTAGTATTCTTAAGGACTAAAGGCTTCCACTTCCACTTATTGAAAATTTGGCAAAGCAAAACTATTTATTTTTGAGTTTTCCATAGTTTGATATGCAACTCAATTGGGATAGGAAATCTAACATTCACGACAGTTGCTTACAAATACCAACACAGGTTTGTGCAAAAAATAAATACATACATAAAAAATCAATAAAAATAAAAATACCAGCCCAAACCTGCAATACTGCTTAAAGTCCACATAAACTAGAAAAGAAAAATATGGGAGAAACTGAGTATAATATTACATTTAGACTCTAATGCTCCAGTGGCACAGTTTTCAACAAAATAAAAAGGAAAATTTGGACCACACATTCTATTCAAAATTTTCGTATCTTTTTAGTCTTCTTTAATCTACATGGCATCCCAAAAGTTTCCCCTGAAGTGGTCATACATAGGGAAAAATGGGAAACTATAGCTAAATACACCTTTATTTGTGAAATATTCACTACAAAATTTCATAAAGAGGTGGCCAACATGTAGAGAATATTTTGTGAGATTTTGTAACGAATATTTTGTAAATAGATACATGTAGCTACAATTTCCCATTTTCCCTATGGATGGCGACTTTAGGGACACCACGTAGAGCAGTCATTTAAGGCGTCCTTCATGACCCTGTCATTTTTGAGGAGTACAGACCAGTTACTTTGTAGATTGCCCCTCAATTTAGGTTTTTCTCATAATTAGATTCATGTTATGCTTTTTTCATAGGAATAACACCAAGTAATGTCTTCTCAATGCATATCATATCATGATATCGTATCATATATATATGCACATGACATCAATTTGCCTCACTACTGGAGATAACTTTATCATTTGGATGAGGTATCTGCCAGGATTCTCTACGAAGATACTATTTTTTCCTTTATATATGTAACTGCATAAATATCCTAATCCTCATCAGATTGGGACCTATTCTCTTTAACATCCATTGATGATTTTTTATCATTATTCCGATAGTTGCCAAATGCTACTTTAATATAATTTTAATATCTTTAACAGCCTGACACAATAAATATTAGTATTTAGAAATGAGTAAACTAAACTTCCAACAAATGTCCATTCCCAAGGCCTCATACCATACCTCTTCCCAACTTTTAAGTACTATTCACTGGTTACCCAATTGGGGTGAGGAAAGTTACTCTAGGATAAACCCACTCCTGCAAAATACTTAACACAGGCTCAAGGTTCGGACCGTGCCTTGTAATGTTTTCAGGTAAATTCACAAAGCAGCATTTTGTTTTATTATTCATGCAAAAGCCAGTCATGCCTGTGGCTAGTAACAACATAACTCTAATGAATGTGAATGGCAGTGCAGTAATTTCATGCCATGTTGAGTTTGCTCTCTCTTAACTTGAGGTAGCAGATGCTTTGGTTCAGCACAAACAGTACCAGAGAACACAGAGAAGCATGGAAGTATGTTTTACAGGAATTCTTTTATTGATTTTTTTTGTTACTCTAAGGCAGGGGTCCTCAAACTACGGCCACATGGGTTGGTGTGAATTGTATTTGTTCCCGCTTTGTTTTTTACTTAAAAATAAGATATGTGCAATGTACATAGGAATTTGTTCATAGTTTGTTTTTTTTTTTTAAACTATAGTCCGGCCCTCCAATGGTCTGAGGGACAGTGAATTGGCCCCCTGTTTAAAAAGTTTGAGGACGCCTGCTAAAGGCTTGCTATGCTTATTTTCTCTGTTGCTGCTCTACCCTGGTTATTCCAACACACTTGGTAATGAAACTCCAACTGTAGAGATAATGAACAACACTCAGGACAACTTTCTTCCTTTCAGAAAAAAGGAGCCACCCTTAGATTTACAATTCATCTACAGTGCAGTTACGTTCTCTGCTAAATACTGGATGCCCTAAATAAAACAGTGCATCTGCCATTTCATCTGATAACCATCTTAAGCAATCAAGTTATACTAATAGGAGTTTAATCTTAAGTTTTTAATATTAAATCAAATATTTAGTATTTGATTCTTCGAACAGTATGTTAAAAATAAAGTTTTAAGGGTTGTGAGAGAGAAGTCTCTTACATCTATCCAAAGTGCAGCAATCAATCCTTTACACTCAGAGCACAAATTTCAACTATTTTTCAAAAACCAAGGAAAACCCACAGCCCATTTTCTTTTTTTTTTTTTTGCAGTTTTTTGGCTGGGGCCGGGTTTGAACCCGCCACCTCTGGCATATGGGGCTCATGCCCTACTCACTGAGCTATAGGCGCTGCCCCACCCAGCTGGTTTTTAATGAGGCATATACTATATAGAGAGTTGATCAAAAAGAATACAATAACAAAACAGGAAGCATTTCTAATCTATTGTGATCATTTTGTTGTAGAATTTTCTTTTTTTTGAGACAGAGCCTCAAGCTGTCACCCTGGGTAGAATGCTGTGGCATC
>CAUYON010172611.1:0-39583 GCA_963573935.1 Arctocebus calabarensis
CAGAAATGTTTTCATCGTACTGTTACAGATAGCCTTCATGGCATTTTCTTGATCACTATATAAAGACATTGATACTCTACATTTAATAAGTTTCCCCAGTACCCTGCTAAGATGCACCGTAGGTGTGATCCCACCAATTGACTGCAGCTCATTAATATAGTTGGTGAATTATTTGTGCCTTATTTAAGCATAATAAGCTCCCTTTAAAAGGGACTCAGCTTAATATGGTTTAGCTTTAGTTACTAATAATATCCAAAATATATTTCCCAACTATTGACATAGCCTGTTAATAGTAGTTAAGTTTAGCTTTCTCAAAATCCATTTGAAAATAAAACATTATAAATGTCCCCTACTGTCAAAAATAGAGTTCAAAGAGGAAATCATCACAAAAATCAGTTGGCAAAAGTTAGAGAATTTAAAACCCAATGAAATACCTACATAGAACTAATTGTACTCCAAGATTTTTTTTTTTCAATTTTGGTAAAATGCTAAAAAGATAGTACATTGTAAAATATTTATTGGAAACATGCTTATACTTAGATGTTTTATATGCAAGGACCTTTTGGTACTCTTATTCTTTGGGTCGCTATGTGAGAGCCCTGGCCTGTAATTCCTAATATTGGTTATTTGTTTGAAAGTAAAGCCCGTTAGCTCCGTGTGGTGCTGGGAATACATTACCTAGTGCGACTCTGGCTGCCGACGCATCATAGTTGATCCAAAATGACACCCAGGACAAAATTGTAATCAGTGTCGAAGGCATGTAGGTTTGCAAAATAAAGTAACCGATATTTCTCTTCAGACGAAAACTTAGCGACAGTCGTGGATATGCCCCTGAGTTGAAAAAAGAAAAAAAAAGACAATCAGGTCATCATTTGATTAGAACCATCTTCTTCCTTAGCACAGCACCTTAGTTCGTGTGGGGGAAACACCCTCACCTGTTGTGAACTCCACCTTCTTGGACACCATCTTGTAGTCAACAATTGAAAACTGAGGAAGTTCAATCTTATTAACACCAGTTACTGCCCCCTCTCCTCCGTTCCAGTAAAACTCAATGTCATCCGTGGTATAGCCATCTGAAATGGAGAAACACAGCAAAAATAGAGCTCAGAAATTCATTCTGAAGATGGAGAGCTGAAGGGAAAATCCCAGGAAGAAATGGCAAGGTGGCAATGCCTTAAATTAGGACGCATGTAGGTCACACGTGGAGGGCTCTTGCTGGGGTGGGGTAGTGGCTGCACTGAGAAGTCAGGTGCCTGTGGCTTGAGTGGATGTGGCTTTGGTTGATTTAAGGATATCTGATATCAACGCTGCATCCTTGTGCCCATTGTGTCTACCAACATTCACTCTTTGATTAAATGAGGGGGATGGCTGAATTCCACGTATCTGGACATAGATTTCAGCTATGTGATATTTAACAAGAGCAACGACAATAACAAGCAATAAAATTGAGCATATATTTGTTAAAATGGGAGCAGAAGGGGTAAAGTGATGAAGCATCATGAAAGACCACATTTTTATATACCCATATTAGATGATCAACATGCTTTAAAAAGAAATGCACATTTCTTTTAGAAAATTTGCCTGGCTTCTATTCATGATTATAGCTAACATTACTATAGTTAATATATAGGTGAAATTTTAGGATTATAGAAATTTTTGGTAATATTTTGCTATCTCTATACTTATGAGGGTGAGCTTCAGTTAATTTCAGGGAATGAGCAGAGCACTGTAGATGGTTCTACCCTCATCTCTCTAGCAGGAGGGGCGTATGTAGACAGCCTAGTGTCTTCCTTGTTCACTCTGTTCCCACTTGCTAGTGGTCTAGTTTGGTTGAAGTCATGTGTGAATAACTTGCACAAAAAGATAAATATTTAAAAATCCAAAAATTATTCAAGGTGCATACACTTATAACTTTGATTTAAAATATATACAAGCAAATTATGTATCTAAAATGTGTATACCCTGTAATATTCTGAAATTAAAATAACAACAATTTAAGGCATAATTAAAATCAAATTTTCCCCTTTCTATCAACTACAGACAAAGAAGACCTTTCTAAGTTTATTATCTCTTTATAGTCACTTCAAATAAAAACACATCAAATCTTTTTTTTCATCAGAATTACTAGGACTTGTGTTTCAAAGGTAACCGCATAAGCTCTTTGTAGTAGACATATGCTGATCTTTTGAGTAAACCCAGGAACATTTTTTCAAGAGCTAAAAAATAATGACACATATTTGAAATTTAGAAGTTGAATGCCAAGTGTCAAGGGGTCACTATCAACTTGCTACTTCAAGAATGTAAGAAATTTTAAGCTATTCTACCTTCTCCACCTCGCCATTTTTGGAGGGGAAACAAAGGTGTTTTTACTGATTTAAAGTTTTTAAACTTCTCTTCAAAAAGCTCTTTTTTGAGTTCTTATCTCTGAACTTACTGAACTCACAACAGTTTTATATCTGTCACCTTTTGCCACCCTATGGAGGTTCTTGTTGTAATATGCTTCAGCTTTTTAAATTTCTTTTTCAACTATATCCTTCCATGTCTTCTTGTCCTCTCATTAAAGGGCTGTCTTCATTATCCAGTAACTCATTCGATAATGACGCAAGTGTAGACCAAGAAATAGAAGATGTTTACTTCTAGATATAGTTACTGATGCCTGAGAGAGTGTGAGACCCTTTTTACTTATTGGACTTAGAACAATCTGAGACCATGGCATATTGGGGATGATTCTGTGACACTGTGATTCTAAACATCTCTTTGAAAATCTGATACAAATCTATGAGCAAACTCTGCAGGAAAATTTCGATCTAGATAAATAGACAGAATTGAATGTCAATTTCAGGTGATCATGGACACCATTCATGGTAAGTAGAACACACATTTCCTTTCCGAAGAAAAATAGATAGTGCCAATATGACAATTTAAACTCAACTTGATGTCCTCTCTTCCATTTCCAATTCAACCCATGCATTTCCTTTCCTAAACCTAGCAGGAACTGACATCTGGGGAACGTGATGTCACAGCTCTGTCTAGATCCAGTGGACAATAGCATCATGGGATGTTTTTCCACTCAGAGACCAGTGAGAACTGGGGCAATAGCCGCATGGAGTCCTTGGGTGGGGATTAGAGCAATGACAGTGAGGAGAAAGCCAGGTTCAATGGGTCTTGGACTTTCTAAATAAGGAAAGGGTGCTGCCATCTGTGTCACTGTCAGAGGAATCTTAGTCCCTTAAGGGGATATGGGAGAGTTCAGAAGGTGGACTGGGTCAGAGAGAGAAACTCCTGATGCATCAGGGGATGGGATTTGCCTGGAGCTCACCATGCTTTCCACCCAGAACTTTCTTTCCACTTAAGGTGCTTTGGCAGTTGGGCCCACACCCCAAGGGACATATAAAAAAAAGCTATATATATATATATATATATATATGGAACTCAGTAGCCCTAGAGAAGAAAGACAAGCAGAACATCCAGAATAAAAAAACATGTTAGATAATTTAAGAGAAGATGGCCACTGATGAGGGCAGAAGTAATGACCTAGAAGACAATTTGTAAAACCTATCTCAGAAAAGAATAAACATACAGAGATTTGGAAAGCATGAAGAAACTACAAAAGCTTGTCAGACTCATGTAGGAAATCTAGTATATGAACAGAGGCATTTCTGAAAGAAGAGACATATATGGAGAAGGGGCCATAAAAAACAAAAAGAAAACACATATTTCCCTGTGTTTAGTAAATAAACTATTTTGCACATTGATAGGTCACCCAGATAAGAATAATCTGGCAATCTTTGTGACAGAAAGTACAAGGTATTTTCTTTTTATTAAATTTTAGATTAATATGAAGGTACAAATCATTAGGTTACATTTTTTTTGCATTTATTTAGGTACAGTCCAAGTTGTAGTTGAGCCCTTCCACCAGGAGTATAAGGTATTTTCAAAGGAAAAAGTATTGGACTTTTTATAAGTGACTCTGGAAAAGAAAAAAACTATGGAACAATATCTGCAGAACCTCTAAAATATCATCGTAAGGACAACAACTCTGAAACCCAAGAGTATAATTCCCAGCCAAAATACCCTTCTTTCTAGAGAAAATATACAAAGAACCAGAGAACACATGACCCAGGTACCCGTTTTGAGGAAACTGCTCTCCAGCAGACTCCAATCCAACAAGTGAGTCAAGGCAGATGAGGGAATCCACCTTGCAAAGAGGGACTGTGAAGAATAGTAAGACTGCTCAACTCTGTGCCGGTGAATTTGAAAATCTGCAAGAAATGGTTAATATTCTCATAGAAAAACAGAAGAATGTTTAATGCCCAAACAAGGGCAGATGAAAAATCAAAACAGCTTGATTTCACCCCTTACAAATAGACATCTAACAGCTGATAATGCTATTGCTACTTAAATAGTTTCAACATATAGACTAAGAATAAAAATTTCTAAATTATTTTCATAAAAGAAGCAGAACAAATTAGCAAACAAAATCCAGCAGTACTTTAAATAATAAAGCATAACTAATGAGGTTTAATCTGAGTGTAAATAGTATAATACTAGAAAATCTAGCAATATACGTCATATTAACAGATCGAAGCAGAAAAAATGTGATTATTTACACAGATCTGAAACAGCATTTGATAATTAATAGTCAACATTCATTCTTTCTTTTAATGAAGGAAACATTTCTCAATGAATATGAATAGATACTTCCTTAACATGATAATATACATCTATCTCAGTCCAAAGTGAGCATGACGCTTATTGTAGAATATAACATTCTTGTGAAAATTAAGAACGAGTTAAGAGTGTCCACTATCACTGCTTTCATTTAGCATTGTTCAGGAAATACTGACCAATGCATCAGATGAGAGAAAGAAATTAAGGTGAAGTTGGAAAGCTGTTGGTAAACTCTCAGAATTTGTAACTTATGCAATTGTGTACCCTGTAAAGAATCATATACCCAAAGAATTGCATAACCAAAATATCATCTGAATAACAATTACAAACAATAAGAATTTGGTAGAGTAACGGTGTATGAAATGACCATAAGAAGTTGATAGCTTTCATACATAAAAATAACTTACATAATGGATAGAAAGTCCCCTTTAAAATAGATAAAAATTTCTAGCAATAAAGAGACATGGATGATATCACTTAAAACACATTTGAAGGGCACAAAAGAAGCCTGAAACAAATGAAAAGTCACATTCTATTTTTGAACAAGAAGATGACATCACATATTTCACAATTCATTGTGATTGCCTCAGGTGCCTAATGCCAATGGGGATTGGTGTTTATTTTGGGAATGAGGCAAAATGATTTTAAAGTCAAAGTAAGTCAGAAAAATATAAGAAAACTATAGAAAATAAGAGAAATATGGGACAACTAGGTCTACCGGCCTTAATACTTGCAATAACATGATCTTAGTGCAATTGTAGACAAAGAGAAAACTCAAAATTAAGTCAAATATATAGGATAATTTAGTGTATAAAAAAATGGCACCTCAAATAATTGGGAAAAAGAAGGTTCAATAAATCATTTGGAAAAATTGAAGACTACTCAGAAAAGTAGTTTGGTCCTCTATTTCCTGCCATATACTACTGCGAACCTCAGAACATTGTAGGTTTAGAAAATAATCCCATGAACGTTCTAAAAGGAAACACGAGAGCATTCTTTTATAATCCTGCATGGAGGAGGCCCTTCTAATTATGACAAATAATTCAGAAATCTTAAAAATTGATATATTTGGCTGCATTAAAAAATTATGCTCCAAAACACCATAAATAGAGTCAAAAGAAAATAAGAAACAAAAATACTTGCAGTATATATTGCAGATAAGAACTAATTTTCTTAGTATACGGGCTGCCCCCAAAGTTACCATACACAGTGAAAATGGGAAATTTTAGCTAAATGTACTTTTACTTACGTACAAAATATTAATTATACAATTTTAAAAAATATTTACAGTAATTCTCTATGTGTTAGTGATCGCTTTCTACACACACACACACACACACACGAACTCTTCTCTTCTACTCTTGGTGAACACGTTCTAAGATATCTGTTATTATAATTTTTGTATGTATGGTAACTTTTGGGACATCTATGTAAAAAAATTCCACAAACAACAAAAAGAAAGAAGAAAAAAAGAAGAAAAACCAAAAACCTAATGACTAAATGATAAAAGTTGAAAAGTAAAAATGCCCAACTTCAATCATAAGAGAAATTAAAATTAAAACCATAGAAAGATAGATTTTTTTTGCCTCATTACTTGACAAAACCCCAGAAAGTGACATCACGTGTGCTTGCTTAGCAGGCAGAGAGGCAGAGGCTCTCATAATGCTGGTGAGGGTACAGTTTGGTACAACCCATGTGGAATGCAGTTTGGCTTTAGCTATCAGAAGTATTGACCTCGCAATTCCTATTCTGGAAATTTGTCCTATAGATTGAATTGCACAATTATGAACAATGCATGTACAGGATTATCCATTAAGTTGCTGCTCTAATAGCAAAATATTTGAAACGACATGAATGTATTTCAGTAGAGGAATGGTGAACTAAATTACAGCATATTAATGGACTGTTACAAGGCCACAAAAAAGAATGAGGAAGTTCTTATATAATATAATATAGGAAACTCCCCAAATCCACACATCTTTTTTATTAACCTGGATGGAAATGAAACACATTCTTCTCAGTAAAGTATCAGAAAAATGGAAAAGTAAATATTCAATGTATTGAATACTAATACAAACCCAGTAGAGCGTCTGACTCGTTCCCACACAGGAGAAAAACTCATTTCAATTCAATTGGGGGGAGAGGAATGAAGGAGAAGGGAAAGGGGGAGGTTTGGGGTACTCTCACTTAATACGCATAATGTGGGCACACTTTTGGGGTGCAGGACACAACTACAATAGGGACTCTATCTAACAAATTAAAATACTGTGACCTGGTTGTTTGTACCTTCATGTGAACCTGAAATAAAATGAAATAACCAAAGTTTAGACCAAAAGTGTTACAACATGCTAATATATGTGTACAAAATGTGGGAAAAGAAAAAGCATATTTGCATATGTTTGTATATTTCTAAGAACTTTTGGGGGGGACAGATAATAAGCCAGTAGAAATGATTCCCTCTATGGGAGACTAGGCAGATGGCTGACAGAGATGAGAGGGAAAAGTTTTACTACATACTTTTCCTAGTTTTAAATTTTTGAATAATGTGAGTAACTTAATAATCAAAAAGTTAAATTATAAACGAGACAATGCTAGAGTCCTATATATGTGTTCTCCACATGAGCAATGCGATTTTAGATACATACCTCTGGAAGATACAGCATGGGCTTTATTCAGGAAAATTGTACGAGCAGAGAAGTGGGAGAATCATCATTTCCCCAATTCTCACCATCCCACAGCTTAGACTACTCAGAGGTAGCCTGGGCGTGTCCAGCCAAGGTTCCAGGAGAGTGGGGACTTGCCTTACTGTACATTTTACATTTTAAAATTGAGTGGACATTTGTGTGACTGTGTGACTCTTGACAAAGGAAGGTTTCAGGTGAGGAGATAACTTGGGAACTCAGTAGCGGGGGCCAGCCTGCCCTTCCGTTAAGTTAGATCTAGGGACTCAGCAGTGGGGGCCAGCATGCCCTTCTGTTGAGTTAGGGACTCAGCAGCAGGGGCCAGCATGCCCTTCTGTTGAGTTAGATCTGGGGACTCAGCAGCGGGGGCCAGCCTGCGCTTCTGTTGAGTTAGATCTGCTGAGTCTGCTTTCTGCCAGGGAAGAGCAAATGAGCTTTCATGGTCATCTTGACCCGTCTCTCCTCAGAGACATAGAATTGCTGTCTATCAAGTAACACAAAATCACATCAGTTAAAAAGTTCACAATGCCCATGTGATCAAAACAAGCAGATTGGCTTGGAAGAAAGGGCAGTGCTGATGCCAGGCCTGGGAGAAATTTCTCCCATATGGACCTTTTTTATGTGATGAAAGATGCCTCAGTAACATCCATTTAGAAAGATGGCACAAAAGGTGAGCTTTTCACAAAGACAGATGGAATCAAAGTAAGTATTCAGTTTTTTTTTAAAGCCTTTAAAGAGCTAAGACACAACAGTCCAAGTTTGAAGCCATCTTCTCATCTGACTTGGTCTGAGATTGCGTTTCAGCACCTTGCTTCACACCCTTTGCCTCCCGTTCTGGGGTCCTGGGGAGGTCTTGCTCTCAGGCAGGCAGGTGCTTGCGAGGTGCCTCAGTCCTCTCCTAAGCTGGACTGCACGCGGTTTGCTTTTAGTCGGCAGCATGGAATATTTGCACTGGAAGTGTTTTTCAAGATGGGAGGTGTAAGCAAGTGTCTAGAGATTCTCTGTGCAAAGAAACACTAATAGCTCCAACCCTGTGCGCTTGTTTCAATTGGGGGCTGCATTCACCTGTAGCTTTTGACTTCATTCTGCCGTTGTCATTAACTTTGTGATGGTGGGTGACCCACTTTCAAGTAGGCCATAAACAGGGCTGACCAAGCAAAACAGAGCTTCTGGGTTAGCTTCTCATGGCACCTGCTTGCCTGCTGCCCTTCCTGAGTGCTCTCACAGGAGGTATTTGCTGACGCTTCTCTGCTGCCACAGACACCTCTGGATTCAACCTCTTGTCTTTTTAGATACTCATCAGGATCCCTACTGCAGCACAGAACGATACTTAGTTCTTCCCAATGGCAGCATCAAACGTATCTAGCGCTTTAAAAACTAGTTGTCACAGTGGCTGCCCCAGCAGTGGGGGGGGCTGCAGACTCTTTGAGCTGAAGAAGTGGTAGCCCCTCTTCCTGCAATTCCCCAAACAACCAGGACAACCTGGCTGTTGTGAGGCGCAGGCCTGACTGCAGATTCCAACTTGTGCTCTAGCACGCGGGCATTGCCAGCTTCTGGAATTTTGTTCCTTCGTGCCTTTCCTCTGCCCTTCTGCTTTTTTGGCCCTTCCAACCATTGTAACCAGTTTTCTCTGTTAAATTCCATTTTTGAGAACCCCTGAGTGGTTCTGCTTTCCTGAAAGTCTGTTATGCAGTGTTGTACATACTATGGTTGAATATTTCATCTGGTTCTGCAGTTTTGTGTTTACCTTGCCTTTCATCTCTTCTATTCTTCATTCTATCATAAGCTCTTTGAAAGAAAGGGCCTTTTAAGATTCATTTAATAAAATTCCCAATGCCTAGAACAGATTCTATCCATAGCAGGTGTTCAATACATTTTTTCAAATGAATGAATTAGTGAATATTGTTTGCTGCTTAGAGTTTAGAGCCTATTGTCCCAAACTGGTAACTTGACATTAGTAACTTATTTCAAAGCATTGTTGAGACTGACTTCCTGGGGCACTAAGGAAATGGGATACATTGCTTGTTACTTTTAAACCTACTGGAAACACTAAGATGACAGGTGACAGATGACTAGGTCAAACTGGCCTTTGAATTGTAGGATCTTTGGGGAGAAGCACATGCAATTAAAGTCAACATGCAGAGATGGCTTGCAGTTTAAAGTTGAGAGGGGTGGTGGGAGTGGGGTTACTCAAAAGAGTGTGTCTCATTGTCTTCCACTTCTGAAAAGCAACAGGACACTTCAATTCACCATAAAAAAGCCAGACTACGACAATGACCGATAGAGGTTTTAATGGTATTCAACCATTTATACGGTCAGTGGGGTGGATCTTTATATTCCAGCTCATTTGCACTTAGTTTAACTAAAATCCATTATGCTTCGTGTTCAAGGCACTGAGATAATTACAGATGATTTGGGAAGGAAAAAGAATGCCCACTCCTCTTCAGGTAGAAGCCTGAGTTCTCATGAGAGAAATAATGGCAGCTGAGTCCAAAGGAAAGAACAGAGACCTTGAAATACACTATTATTCAAAGGTTACGCAAGAACATTTTGCCGCAGAGAGAGAACATCAATTTACTCACACCTAAACAACCTATTTACCAAAGGTTTTCCTTTCTGAGCCAGTGACTTCACACAGCGTCTCAAAGCCTAAACCCTCGGATACCAAGGATGTTGTTTCCTAGCAACAATAACTACGCAGAAGCTCTTGAAATTTCCTCTCAGCCCCTGGGGACTTCTTAGTGGTGCAGAAAGTACAGATAAAATTAAGTTGATGTCGCAGGATAAAGGTGCAGGGAGCTAGCGCAAATGTAGATAGATCTGGATGTTAGTGATGTATCTTTGCTTTGTGAAACACTCTATTTTGAATGAATTTTCTAATTTGGAAATAACAGTTACTCCCCAATGCGATTAACAGAGCTAAGGGGATGATGGTCTAGTATTCTCCTAAACCGTGTTTCAGATAATGTGCAGATTTCAGCTTCTAATGCAAGCGGGCAGAAATCAATACACCTCCTTGTGTGGGGCAGCCATGGCTCTCTCTCAGGTTTCGTGGTGTGGGTCTTGATTGGCTTAGGCCAATCATTTCAACACCCTGCTCTTTGCTATACTGATTGCCTCAAGGATTGGCAGTTACCCAGGTCTAAAACCATGAGCTCAATATAGTCCCCTGGCCAAATTAATTGCTGAGAAATAAGCATGTGGTCCAAGTTGGTCCAGTCCTAGAGAAACCCAGAGCTTTTGTTCAATAGTTGGAAGAAAAGCTATTTCCTTCTCTCTTTGCGCTATTGGAAAGCAAGAAATGCCTAGTGGAGAGTGCCTGGTCCAGGGGCAGGAGCCAATGTCCCTTCCTGTTTACATCAGTTGTTAGTTGCACCTAATGAAAGCATCCTGCACTCACAATCAGCATTTCAATTATTGAAAAATCACTTATTGAAATAAACACAGTAGTCTGATTCTCCCCAATTTTTTGTACTCTTCGCATATGAGGGGTGACCTTGGAGGAATCAATATTTCTGCTGTCGTGTATATGTCCTTGGACTCACAGAGTTATCAGATATCTGTAATTAAGGATCTTAGCAGCAGATAAGAAGGCCAAATGGGTCTAATGTTCCAGTGGCTCCAGATCTGCTGTATTTATTCAAAAGGCTGCTTTGGATTCCTTTTGCATTCATCTTTGTATCTCCATGATATTCCAACCAGCCACAGGTAAGACATGGATGCCAGATTTTAAATACATTCTCATGGTTAAATGCAAAGCTACACAACTCAATTAATGTTGGATACTAGCAGCCTACTATTTGGCCGTCCGCTCCCTAAGGATAGCCATCTCACTATATTCTCAATCAAATCACTAGTTTACCAGGTTTTTAGAGAATCATTAGAAAACATGTCCTTATAATAACTAAAAATTCATCTTCCCAGAGATCATCCACCATCTAATCCTTACTCACCCCTTGGGTGAATAGAAAACAAACCCAATACTTCTTCTATGTAATAGGACCTTCCAATTTTGAAGACACCTCTCACGCTTCCTTTCTGAATTTTTTCTCCAGGCTCTGGTCCTTACTCAGTCTTTGAGCACAGCCGTTTTCTTGTTCATTATTTTCCCGGGTGCTTATATGCCCCTCGAAGTCCAGGGTTCCAGAGGTGGAGGCAGCCGTGTTCTCCTTGTTTCTTCTGCCTTTCTTGGGCTTGTCTGTATCATTTCTGTGTATGGGGATCTGTCCCCAAGGTTAATTCGGTCCTGGTTGACCAGCCATTCTTCACATTCCCCCAGTCTGAGATCTGGGAGTACAGTCATGTTTTCTGGTTTCCTAACCGTTCTAGGATCTAACACAGAAACAAGGTCAGGATATTCAGGCTTCTCTCTATTCCACTCAAGCCATGTTGGGCCAATATGTAAATTCGCAGAATGACTTTTCTAAGAGTCTTGTTTCCTCCTATCTGACTATTTACACTGCCTCATCCATTAATCCCTGTGTATGCTAGATCACACCTGTTTAATGGCTTTTAGACTCCAAGTGTTATGTGAAATACGTTAAAATGTATTCATACTCCATATTAAATGTAATTTACATGCCACTATAGAGCATTGGACTGCAGCTGACTTGTTAACATATTACATTAGTTTTAATATTGTAGCATTCTTTATGCATTTCGGAGCCAGTAATTTGTTTAAGACTCTTGAAAAACTTCTAGTACGTAGACATTTTGCTTATAGCGTCTGATGGCTAAATGGCTTGGCTGAACCCCAGACACCATTGCTCTAGTGCAGCGACCAATATCTCCATCTAAACTTTATGTATTTGGAATATATCTGGCTTCTTCTAAATTTCATATTGGTGGGAATAGATTGTGGCCATTCCTGACTTCTAATTGGCCAGGCACTTGTAACTTCTCAAGATGAATCTGTCTGCCACATGAACTCCATGAGACAGGTGCATCTTGGGCCATCCATGTGCCTCTCCGGGACTGAACCTCCGCATGCTCTCTTCTGACCTCCTTTACCATTTTTATGGCCACCTGTGGATGAGACCCCACAGGCTTTAATCCCAAGCCTGTGCGGCTCATGATATTTTTTGTGCGACTGGCCAGCAAAGATCGAGACTTTTCTCATTCTAGTCGGGGATCTTTCATGAAAGCAGCACCAGTTTAATTAGCTCTGTCCATAATCATATAATTTTTATTTTCTTTAAGACTTAAGTATAAAATATAATATTGTCTCCATTTAATTTTATCAAGTTTAATTTCACATACTCTTTTAGCCTGTTGAGTTTTTCCTTTGATTTTTTTTTTTTGGTGTGTGTGTGTGTGTGTGTGTGGGCACATGTGTGTTTTAATTCCCATTTGCTCACCCTCTTAGTTTCATGTTATCTTCAAATTTGTAAAAAATGCCTTTTGTCATTATTCCCTTGATTGAGACAAATGTGAAATGACAGAGCCAAGGAAGGAGCCCTGGAACACTTTCTTGGAAATATTCCTCCAGGCTGACATCAAAAGTCTTTAATCAGCACTTTGTGGGGTGACGCCATCATTTATTCATTTAATATTTGCCTAATTGTTTTAGCCCCAAGTCTGTATTTCTATATTTACCGTGTTTCCTTGATTTACTGGGTTTGCAGCCCTATCAAATAACTCTGTTTTGATTTCTGTTTAGTGAAATCAGGTTGCTCTCACTGATTACTAATTCTCCTTTACAGACAGAATAAAAGGCTAGAATCTTACCTAGAATGAATCAGTCTCATAAGCCTACAGGTCCACAGAAACAATGGAATAGTGTATTTCAATAACAGTAGCCATGTGGTATACTAGTGTCTATAGGGCCATGATAATAACCTTCCCATTGTAATGCCCACTTTCCTTTAATAAATATTAGTGGATCCATATTGCATTAATTTACATAGGTGAGTATGTTTTAGGGAAATTATTAGTTAAAGATCAGAATTAATGTTGCTCTATGGCCAAAATCTTAAGTGAAGTAAAAGGTAATGACACCTGAAAATGCTAAAATCTTATTAAATGTTTATCATAAGATGTTTATTATCAACATTTTGTCAAAACAAACTGCTACTAGCCTCCTACATTTTATTTTTCTTCAGAGTCAAATGTGAAAACATTTTATTAATATGTCTCAGAGAAAAATCCTTGCCTATCTATTTCTGTGGCATAATAAATAAATATTTGCTTTTTGTCCTTTGTTACTGGCACAGAACTCCTAAATCCCTTGGAATCTCCAGGGTGACGGGAGCATTTCTTGTTCTAATGGTGAGATTCTGGTGAGGCCTTACATGGCACCAGGATAGGGGTTAGTTGTCAAAAAGAGCAAACCTCAAGAAAAAGACTGACGCTCACTCCCCAAACTCCAGAGAGCAGAGAGGAGCTGGAGCCTGAGTTAACAATCCATGATACCTATGTGATGAACCTTCCATCAAAACCCTCTAAATGTTTGAAGAGCTTCTGGGCTGGGAACACATCCTGGTGCTGGAGGGGGTGACTTCCTTGGAGAGAGCGTGGAAGCTCCGTATCTCAGCTCCCTAGCCCTAAGCATGTCCTACCATCCAGCTATCCCTGAGGTGTCTGAACCAGCAGGAGTAAGTAGATTATTTTCCTGAATTCTGTGAGCCATTGTAGCATATTACAGAACCTGGGGGTTTGGGAGAACCCTCAATTTGCAGCCAAGTTGGACAGAGGTGTGGCTGACCCAGGCACTCAGTATTTGTGACTGGCCTCTGAATTAAGGGCAGTCTTGTGGGACTCAGCCCTTGAACTCAGAGTTTGATGTTGATTATGGGTAGTCTCAGAATTGAATTGAATAGTAAGACACACAGTTGGTGTCCAGAGAGTAGGAGAATTTTGTTGGTGTGAGAAAACCCAGAAATTTGGTGTCTATAGTGTTGTGAGTAAAAACCGTTCCGAGTTCTCAATGCGTATTAACCATCACTGAGCAGAATTCTCTGGGTACCTGGAGACAAATGTTCTTTTATAGGCTTGAAACTCTTATATTGTCTCTCTATTTAATGAACATAGCTACTCCTTGCACTCTCTCCTTTCTTAAAAAGATTACTTGGGTGAAAGGCAGAAATAAATTATGACTATTTATTATTGCTCTTAATTTCCACCCAATCTAGGTAGAACCTTCTCAAAAAAAGATGAATTTCACAATACTGCAACCAAATAAAACATACTCTTTGGCAAAGTTTGTGAGAAATCTCAGCTCATCACAGATGAGGTCATGTGTTGTGATTGGATGTCACTTCTGCTAGTAATTTCTTCTGTGATTAAGAAGACAAATAGAACCTCCTTACCACTTTGAAACAGCTGTTTGATTGTGGGCCAAGTCCTCCTACACCTGTATTCTCCAAAAAGTGGAATGACCACATTCACTTGGAAACATGGAAAAGAATTAACCCCATAAACAGAGTCTAAATTAGCATATCAATATTGAAATGTCATTTAAGATTGTTTTATAATTGGGCTTTAAGACTATCTGATCTGTTTGGCATCCTTAAAGGTATGCATCATTGCTTTATCTAAAAGAAGAAAAAGCAAAGTCAGGCCTCACCTAGAGAAGGAAGTCATTTCTGATTTTGATAAGCACTGTAGATGGACAACATGCCTTTATTTTCTTAAGCGTAAATTGCCTTTTAAGGATAAGTATAATAATGCCATGAACAAATAAAATAGACACCAAGGCAATTATCCAGTTAATATAAGTGCAATACTACCTTAACTTTGTTGCTTTTGCAGTGTTATTCTTGGCCTGACACCCTAGATTAATCATCTGGATAATCTCGTTATTTAATTTTTATGACCATCTTATGTCTTAAATATGGGTAAGTATTCATAATATCTTTTAGATTTTTATTTTGAAGAGTCATGTCCATCCTATTTTATTGATTATGAACCCACCCTTGTGTAGTTATTAAATTTTATTTTGTTTTATCTAAATTATTTTTCTTTCTTTTGCCATGTGTGAGGGTTACTTTTCACTGAGAAATTATCATGACAAAAAAATGGTGATTTGTCAGGCAGTGCCTATGGCTTAAAGGAGTAGAGCACTGGCCCCATATACCAGAAGTGGCGGGTTCAAACCCAGCCCCCCCCCCAAAAAAAGATTTGTCAATAAAATATAATTCTAAAAAACCTATTAAAATATTAAATAATCACACAACCCATCTAAATCAGTCAGCAAAATGTTTACAGTATGTTTCTAAAAGAAAACAAATGTAAGAAAACTGTATGTGTGTGTATTTATAACCAAGATTATTCCTGAATACAGTTAATAGTGGCTATCTATGGATGTTAGGATTACAGGTGATTTTTTGGTTCAAAAATTTTATGTCGGAATCATGTAATGATTTAAAAAATAAAAATTGACTAAGTTATTTTCATGCAGAAATTGCCTAAATCTATTTTTGGGAAAGTAAACATCAAAGCTGTGAAAATTCTTAAAATAACCTGTAGAGGGCACTCAGGATCCTTTAGAGTCACAGGCAGACCCTGGCTGTGGTCTGTAGATTTTATTCTTTTTAGTTTAGTTAAAGGTGTTCTAGCTTTTTCATGATGGTTTTAGTTTTGGATCACTGATTCTCACAAGTTTTTATTTTAAAAATTAATTTCTGTTAAATGGCGCTAGAACAATTATGATTAAGAGACCTTGTCACATATTCAGATTTTCAGCTAGAAATATGTTTAAATACGTGTAACTCTAATTGATTATTAAAATAACTATAACAAATGACCTGTTTGGTGTGTTTAATGCCTAAGTCATAATCCTTTCACTAACATCTTGACGAGGACGACACTAGCTCAGGCGTGTGTTGTTTTACCTAGGCAGATGAGTTAACACAAATTTAAGTGCAATGAACAGTAGGGACCCATTCTTTTCATCTCTCAGTTATTATGATTGTACAACTGGCAATGATGGGAGGCATTACATTAGAAATTACTAAGCTATCAGGTCAGAGTTTATCTTTCTTTTGCATTAAATTATTTGGCTAGTCCTTGTTTTCTTTTAGCTACACTCTAAGTGTTTTAGTCTTACATCCTTTATTTACTTACTTTTAGATTGCACTTACTGAGCCCCTCTCAGTTCAGCTTCTAACTCTGATGCCTTTCCCATCTTTAGATGTGAAGTGTGTAGATTGGATTTCACAGAGGAAAGACCCACAACGTGCAGTAATCATATAGCACCTAAAAAAATAGATTTGTATATTTTAAAAAGTGGATGTTATTTTCCAGCCAAATAACTCTTCTCTGGCAATTCTGAGCCATCTTCAAATATTCCATTTTGGGGGGGGGGCTGCTCTTGGTTTAGGGTTGCTAGCCTCAGCAACTAGGAGGCCATGCACGTCTGTAGTTCACAAACTATCACGTGTTCTTGTATAATGTCTTGGCTTTTGAAATTTATATGAATAGAGTGTTGTAGAGATGACAGCTCATAGTTGTTTATTTCTCCAGCTTCTCTGCGCTCATTCCCAGGTGCTATATTGGTGTCACAGAGGTCACTGAGGTAGGCAAGTTTGGGACATTAATATCTGTGTTTTTAAAATTGCATTGTGCCTGGGCATGACCAAATTGGGGAGGGGGGGAACCAGCCTGTCCTGTTATTATTTGTTTTGCTGGAATTGATTTTTTTTCCCATGTAATTCAAAAGTTATACTGATGAAGCATGTGGCTGGCTGCCATTTTATTTGTGTTGAAGGCTTTGTTTCTGATGCCCATAAAATAGGAAGATGGGAAAATATAAATTTATCTTAAGAGCTGCCCAAGGTGGAAGAGTTTGAGAACAGCAGTTAGGAAAGGGCATTGTTCTGTAGTTATGACTCCATTCTCAGGCCTGGGAAGAAAAACAATGATTATAATTTTCACTTTTCTTACAGGAAAAGTGAAAGTACAGATTTCCATGACCTGATTGGGAGGGCTGAATGCGTCCAACTTTCTATCTGTGGAAATGGGGCCAATAATCTGTGCTACCTGACTCATAGGGAAGATTAAAAAAAAAGGTCATTTTGCAAAGTTATAGTCACAGAGCACTTCTTAGATGCAATCCACCTTCAAAATGTTAGAAATGTTACACAGCTGTCACATGTTTCCAGATGGGTCTATAGCAGTGGTTCTCAACCTCAGGTGACTTCCCCTGCCAGGGGACATTGGGAAATGCCTATCTTTAGTTATCACCACTTGGGGAGAGGTGCTACTGTATCTAGTAGGTAGAGGCCTGTATAGGAAAGTGGCCCAGAAAAAAGAATTATCCAGCCCAACATGTCAATAGTCCCAATGTTGAGAAACCTTGGCCCCAATATATCATATGCTGTGTTTGTTACTGTGATATCCAGGTTTTATTCTAAGATGGTAGAATGTGTAGGAAGGGAAGGTGCAGAATTGTTTTGTAATTAAATCATAGTAGAGTTTCTTTACTATAATCCGAGTTCTCCATTGCCATCCCTGGCCTAGACAATAAAATGGTGGTCACACACTACTTGGAAGGGGAGAAATTCAGGGGAAAGAGACCATTGGAAAATCTGAATAATGATTCCTGGTAGCTTCTTTGCTCTTTAATTTAGAACTTACTTGTCTGAACATGAGGTAGAAGTATGTTTACAAACGCAGGCAGACTTTGTGAAGAATTCTCTTCACCTTGAACTCCCCCAATACATATACTACTTAAAGACGCTTTAGAGTGGAGAAGAGGGGGAAGAGAAGCAGAGAGGAAAGAAGAGTCGGATATGAATCTGGGAAGGTCTGCGTCTGCCCCCCAAGCTGGGGCAGGAGTACAGCATCGATAGCCTCATCAAAGTTTTGAGATCTGAGTAGAAGCAAGTCTTAGAGAGGAGAGGGGAGAATGGGCAGGATGCTCTGTTAAGAGTAGGTGTGCCAAGGATGACTTTGAATTTCCTGTGTTTGTAGCAGGGAGGAAGCCTTTCAGAAGGACTTTGAACATGCACTGGGGAGAAGCTGTGGTCCTGGAGGAGATCTCAAAGTCACCCCAGAGGAAGGACACAGAGGGTGGTTCCTGGTACAATCAAAGAGTAGTTAAGTGTCAGGTGCATCACTTAGGACAGAGCATTGAGTGAGAGCTGAGTCAACTCCCACAAAACGTCCAGTCGCCAACCGAGTGAGAACCTGATCTTGCTTGTGCTGAGCCCCTAGGCAGGAGAAGTTGCATCTGAAATCAGGGGCTGGCCCTGGGCCCGACAAACTCAGCATGAGAGGTGGACACCCTCTCCCTCGCCTTCTGGAGTGATATTTCTGTAAGTACCTCTAGAGCTTAGAATCAACTGCAGGGGAGGAGAGTCACAGAACGGAGACAGAGCAAATGGACCAGGGCACAGCAAGCGACTGGCTCATCTGGGGATTCTCTGAGCCCACTATCAAGTGGGGGGGGGAAAGAGCAGGAAGAAAAATAAAGAATCTGTGTATGTGTTGTTATGTGTCTACAACTGAAGTGCTGAAGAGAAACTGCTGAATTTGAGAGAGTATATGAAAGTTACTGGATTGGACTACGGAGTCTAAAATTTAAAATTACCAAAAATAAAGGATTCATTTGGACACTTAGTTTGTAGACTTTAGAATTATTACCCATTTTATTTGTATCTATGGACAAAATAGTACAAGGATTATGATGTCGAGGGTCTCAGTCCCAATCTCCATTAAATAACCAGTGTGTCTACATAAGCAAAGAGCATGCAAGAATTTTATTAAGAAGACGTACAGTCACATTCCATGAAAACAGTACTACTGGGGAGTTCATACTATACTCTCATAGTATACTGAAACTCCCCAAAGAGTCTCTGTTTTGTCTTTTCAATTATATAGATGGTTGATCAATTTCCAGAAGTTTATGTTAATAGAACATGTATTTTTAAATAAAATTGTATAGAAGAATCCTTTATTTTAGATATTTTATGCCATATTTTCCTATTTTTTGAAATAACCTGGTTTAATCTACATATTGTTGACTCAAAGACCCTGAGCATAAAGATCTGGCTTGTCTCATACTTAGTAGTCGTTCTAGTAACCAATTTTCATTTCAAAAGGAAGATTCTGGCTAAGTTACTTGTCTAGCACTTAGAGCCGTCAGTGCTCCTGGGAATTCTTTGAGAAATTCCCTGTAAATATTATCTTTGGAACTCCCCTGCTTGTCTACTTCTCCCCCCCCCCAAAAGATTATTTTTTACTGAAAGGTATTACCTGGCAGGAAGCTATTGGTTAACATTGGGTTATACACTCCATACACTGAAACATTTAATTCTGAGGCAAATAATAGGCATTTATTTCTCATAGTAATGCCTATTATTAGGCATTACTCATTCTCAAATTAGTATAGCAAATTCTCATTCTGCTCCAGAACAAGCCCTGGATAAATACTAGGGATTAAATAAACACCTGTATTGGAAGCATCCCTGTTTCCTTGTGATCATAATTATAGCTGCCATTGATTGTGTGTATTTTGTGGGTCAGGGATAGAGCTGGCCATCCTACATATACAAGTACATCATTCGATCCTTTCCCAAGAAGAAATTACTATCTCCATCCCAAAGAGTAGGGAACTGAGTCTTAGACAGTTTAAGTAATATGGTCCCAAGCCTTTTTAGAACAACATCAGTCTACTTCCAAAATCTTTCTCCTCTTCACTGCCTAGTTGCATACTTATTAGTTCATACTATTAATTTATTCTTTTAGTTTCATACTGTAGGAAAAAATCGTCCTGTATTCTATTGTGTTAAGACATATGAAAATGCTAATATTTGACCTTTTCTGGACCTAAAACAGCTATTTCATATGATTAAACTTACCACGGTGCGTTCAGCTATAGCCCATTACATAGTCGCTCCACAAGTTATGATATGGTTATGTTCCCAAACCCATCATAAGTTGAAAATGTTGTAACCAGAAATTCACTTAATATACTTGACCTATCAAGCAGCACAGGTTAGAACAGGCTACGTTAAATGTGCTTGGAATACATTAGCCTAGAGGTGGACAAAACCTATTTTGTAATAATTTGAATTTTGAATAACCCATGTAATTCACTGAATATTGTACTGAAAGTGAAAAACAAAATGGGGAGTCCTTAAAATATGGTTTCTACTGAACGCATGTACCTCTCACACCATGGTAAAGTTGAAAAAATGTTAAGTCAAACCATTGCAAATCAGGGACCATCTGCAGTATAATATGTTTATCTACAATATAGCGTAGTATTTTCAGGTATAGCATAGCATAGCAATAGTATAGTATAGTATAGTATAATATAGTAATAGTATAGTATAGTAATAATACAGTACAGTATAATATAGTAATAGTATAGTATAGTAATCATATAGTATAGTATACTATAGTAATACTATAGTATAGCAATCATTTAGTATAGTGATAGTGTAGTATATATAGTATAGTAGAGTATTGTATAGTATAGTAATAGTAGAGTATAGTGTGATATAGTAATAATATAGTATAGTGTGATAATTATATAGTATAGTATTGTATAGTATGTTATTATACTATGTACTACAGCATGTTCAGTTGTAGGCTTAGGTCAGCCAAGATTATGGGTTCAGGAAGAGAAATTCTGGCTAATTTTGATCAATTGACCTGTCTGCATCTCAGATTATACTGCTAACTTGTAATCTTGAATATAATGAGGAAATTGAATCCATTTCCCCAGGAGAAAAGGGTCAAAGCTGTTCCTGTGTGGTGAGCCTGGATCTGAGGCCTGGATTCTGGTCTCAGCTCTGCCACTTGCCATCTATAACCCTGTGGTCTCAGCAGCCTCCTCTGTGAAATGAGACTGAAAACTTCCTCACAGAGCTGTGAAGATTAAATAATTTAATTGAAAACCCAAGCACATTTATTGGATGTCTACTATGTCGGGAACTGTAATGAGCTTTACAGGATAAACAGATCAATAAAATCTTTACCCTGCCTTTATCCAGAAAGAGCTCATTGTTAAGAGGGAGATGAAAAGATAAATACATACAATATGATGTGAAAAGTGCTAAGATAAAGAAGTGTACAAAACGTTGCAGAAGCACTGAGGAGGAAGTGTCACATTATTGACTGGAGGGAAATCTTCGGGAAAGCCCATCTGTCTTATTCACCCTCTAATAAATGCTTATTAAATGTTGGTTGAATAGATAAAAGAATCATAGGGGTTGAGAAAGAAGACTGGAAATAAAACCTGACTCCAGTTTCCTCTCACTGCTCAAATCATTTCGGCTTAGCTTACCTCTCCTCCCAAGAATCATCACTGTTTTTCTCTTTCCTTTCCTTTCCTTTTCTTTTTTCTCTTCTCTTCTCCTTTCTTTTTCCTTACCTTTCCTTTCCTTTTTTTCTTTTTCTTGTTCTTTCCTCTTCTATCATTTTCTTTTCTTTTTCAAGACAATCTCACTCTCTGCCCTGGGTAGAGTGCTGTGGCATCTCAGCTCACAACAACCTCAAAGTCTCAAGTGATCCCCTTGCCTCAGCCTCCTGCGTAGCAGAGACTTAGGTGCCTTCCCCAGTGCCGGGCTGTTTTTTTTTTTTTTTACTTTTAATAGAGATAGGATCTCCCTCTTGCTCAGGCTGATCTCAAACTCCTGAGCTCAAGCAATCCACTTACCTCGAGGATTATAGGCGTGATCCACTAGCCCGGCCCACCACGGATTTCTTAACTGCCAAATCAGCTGGGCTTGCTTTTTTATCATTAACACTCTGGATATTCTATTTGTGTTTATTGTTGCTGATCATTTCCTCTCAGAAACTCTTGCCTCCTTTCATTCATTAACTTCTGGGTTCTCTCCTTGTCTGTCTCTGACAGTTTCTTATCCTCTTTCTGGGGTTTTCTCTCATCAAAAACTTTGCTGTTCTTCATGGAATACCTCCCTCTTCATGGATAGTACTTCTACTCTTGGTTTTAAATACTGACAATGATTCCTAAGTCTTATCTCCAGGTCAGAATTCTCCTTTAGGATTCAGACTTAAAATTTTCCACAATCTACTGGTTATCTTCAAATGAAAATTCCTTTGGCACCTAAAAACTCCAAGTGTTCAAAATGGGAGGCACCATCTCCTCTCCCAAACATTCTCTCTCTCTTCTGGTACCTCCCTGCTCTGAGTTATTGGAACTATCCTCCACCTATTTGCTTGTGGGAGACATCTTTGATTCTTTCTTCTTTCTCACTGTGAAATGTATTACTAATACTTGGTTTTCCTTCCCTTCCTGGACACATAGATGGTCACACTAGACTTCTTGCAATGGGGCAGTATTGTGTTGATTCCTTCTGATCAGCGGGCAGTAACCCAAAATGACAGGTGTTACTCCAGACCAAAGCCAGGGTCTGAGTCTCCATGCCCTTTCCTCTTGCTGTAATGACTCAAAAAACTCTCTGCCAGGAGGTGCTGCTATGAGATGACAGAATCTCCATCAACTGAGTCACCAAGTTATTCTGTGGAGCCAAACCCTTCCCCTTCAACTTACGATAGACATTTAAACAGGAGAGAAGCCTTTGTTGTGGTAAGGCATTCAGATGTTGGTATGTGTTTGTGACTGTAGCATGACCAGCTCCACCACCAATACACTGACCTCATCTAATACATAAAACTTCTTTCAAATATTCCTTTTCTTGTTTCTATTATCTTTTTTGTATTCATTTCTCTCCAGAGTTGCTTCCACAACCTCCTAACTGAATTTACCAATTACTCAAATTTCCATCCTTTCAAATCCATCTTTTGCACATCTAATTTAAACTACAAATATGAAGATGCCACTCCCAGCTTGAAATCTTTTAAGGATCTCTCATTACCTGTAACAGTAATTCTTAAACTTTGTTCTCTGAAACAATGATGTTCTGTAAAAAAAAATTCCTAAAAGGCTAATGTGCACACATTCAAGAAGATTGTGTAATAATGTACACCAAATTAGAGGTTTAAAATGCATATCAGTAAATATTAACACATCGTGTAGCAAACAAATTAGTATGACTTGCTTCCAATAGTCCTTTCCATGTATTATTTGGCCCCTAACCCTTTTAGGAAGAATACTTTTTAGCGTCAGAATATCAGAATTGTGTCTAAACTGTTTCCCAGCCTACAAGGGTCTTTTATGCTCGTCCTCTATCTGTTCCTCCCATTTCTTTTCTTTTCCTATTACCTTCGCCTTCCCAGTTGTATGGATCTTACATCCATGGTGCATGGGAGAACTGTGCCTTGTGCAGGGCTGTTTACTTCAACTGGAAAGCCCTATCCTCACCCCTGGGCCAGTAGCTCTTACTCAGACTGAATTCAAAGAGTGTTTGCTGCAGGAGGCTGTGATTTTAGGTCTAAAATGAAGGGCCAATATTATGTGTTGCCTTGACATCACAAGGGAGGGCTTTGAATGGGCCTTCACCATTCTGTTCCTACGGATAAGGTGCCCTAGATGAACAACCCTCCTTATCTGGTGCAGGGGCCGGGCACGGGGTAGCAGGTCTCAGTTTCCCGCCAGCCTGCAGAGTTACCGCACATGCTCAGTGAGAACCAGGAGGCACCTCCCATAGCACAGAGACCGCCTCCGCAGTCCCCGATGGTTCTCTCTGTGCCTGGGTGCGGCTCGCATGTGGCCTTGCAGGCTCTGTGGTTTCCCTCCTTACCGTCTATGCTGAGTTGTGGGTGTCTGTGACTAATAAGCTGCCGTTGTTCTCTTCTGCCCACCATGAGGTTCCCTGTCCATCTTCTCCATGGCCTTCTCTCACTGAGCAAGGCCCAAGAGGCAACTGAAACACTGGTCTTCTGGACACCTTGCCTGGCAGCGCCTCTGGTCCCACCTGACCTCCCGCTCGCTCTGTACTCATCTTTCCTTCCATTTGTCCCATTTTGTTGCCATTCTGTCTGTGTGTGACTGTCTCTGTCTTAGTGCACTTCTCAGGGTCACAGCCCCCTTACCTACCCACCGTTTGTACATCTGATGGTGACACTACACAATGTGCATCTCAGTGATTATAGAAGTCACAGCTTAAGAGTCCACAAGGCTGATGTTGCTCCGATTCTAGAAATGGAGAAATTAAGACTTAATGAAATAGTTTCGTTTAAGAAGGAGCAACATGTTAAGAAGCAGAGCTGCATGTTAAACTCATGTCCGGCACTCACATATGAAGACGGCGTCTCTACACAGGCAGAAGTCCTGGTCTCCGGGTCCCTGGGGCCGTGACATGCCACACGACTTGGTGATGTAAGAAGGAAACGCACACAGAGGAGACCTCCTCTTCCCCCAAACAGGTAAGAAGATCCCAAACTGGACAGAAGAGGGACTATTTTGAAAAGAACTATAAACGGGTGAAATTGCATGTCCCTTCTCGGGTACAGCAGATGCTGTCACTTCAACCACCGTCCCTACCCCAGCTCGGATGACAAGAATGGAAAGAAGCAGAAAGAAAATGGGTTGTGGAGAGACAGGGCACAAAAGAGGGAAAGCAGGTGTACACAGTCAGGTGGGAGTTGTCGCCATGGAAACGTGGTTTTCTCTTCATCTCCTCACAGAGACAATAGGACAAACCCCTTCGAGATTGGGGCTAGCTATCCCTGCACTCTGGGAGGTGGAGGTGGGAGGATTTTGTTTAAGCACAGAATTCAGGACCAGCCTGAGCAAAGGCCAGGTGTAGTGGCAGACACCTGTAGTCCCAGCTCCTGGGAGGCTGAGGCAGGAGGATCACTTGGGCCCAGGAGTTTGAGGTTGTTGTGAGCTAGGCCGAGGTCATGGCACTTCGGGTAAAAGAGGGAGACTCTGTCTCAAAAAAAAAAAAAAAAAAAAAAAAGGATTGGGACTAGCTGTCGCAAGTGGCCACTTAGCACCTCATTCCCACAGGGATGGTTTAGTTTGGGGAACTTGATTAAAATCTTAAGATTTTCCACTAAGAGGCTGACTGATTGGACCTCCTTCTTGGCCAAAAGGATCCATAAAACTGACTTGCTGGCCATGAGAAAGGAGCTCAGACAGGCCTCATCACATCCCTCCCGTGACTCACTAATGGGCCTCAGGCTATGCGAGACCTCCAGGCAGGACTCAACAAGCCACTGGGGAATGTTTGGTACTTTGTCTCAAATATCTTACACATTCCCTTTCACTGACTCTGAGTCTTTTAGACAAAGCTTCACTCTTTCAGCCAATTGTCAGCTAATGAATCCTATAAGTACCTGCCCTCCCATGTCCCAGCTTTTCTGGCCAAACCAATGTATGTTTTTCACATATTGATTTATGACCATCTGTAATTCATGTCTCCTTAAAACCAGAGTGTAACCCTATCACCTGAGTCCACTAGCTCACGGCTTCCTGGGTGGGGCTCTGGGTCATGGTCCTCAGGTTTGCCTTGGAATAACCCTCCTTAAGTTATTTTACTGAGTATGGCTTCTTGTCTATCAATAGTGAGGCCAGGACTTGCTGATACCTGACCTATCTCTGAGCCTGCAGGAAACAGAAGGCAGTTTCCTTTCTACGTAAGGCAGAAATGCAGAAGGGGAGCAGGGGAGTGGCCTGCCCTCCACTGTTTGGCAAGATTAGGTTTCCACAGCTCAAGCAGACAATCTAGGAGGCCTGCCTGCGGCCACGTGGACCCAGCAGGAAAGATTTCCTGATTCCCAGGCTCCGGGAATGTGTAGCTTAGACGAAAACAAACAAGTCAGCTAACTAACAAACAAAAAACACTGAGCCCATAGGCTATGCCTAAAACTTAGATTTTTATGTTTTCTTGCCTCGTTGTAAATGGGCTGGTGGTGACAAGAGTGGTAGTTGGTGATGATGAAAGCTATTTGCTTTCATGTCAAGAGGAAGCCTCACCCTTCCAGAGAACTCATTCATTTGGCCAAAGAGAGGCAGTCTTTGGATGCCTGCCACTCGAAGGCCTCTAGATTGCGTTAGCTGGAGAAGCCCCGAGTCCAGCCGAGGTCGCTAGCACACGGGGCTGTTTGCTTCCTTCCCAGACACGCCTCCGCCCCTCGTCTAGCACAAGGCAGGTGGCAGAGAAGACCTTACGCTCTTCCTTCCCTCTGTCACTCCTGGAGCTGCCAGGTGGGGAGGAGTGGGAAGAGAACAGGATTTTAAGCTGAACTGAGACTTTCCCATAGCACTGAAAATGCCAAGAAAGTTATTTGAGAGGTTCTCAGAGATAGGAAAAAGAGCTTCAACAGCACAGTGGAGGCCAAGGTCGGAGGAAAGGACACAACTTGTTCGTATCTGATGAGTTCTGACTGTTCAGTGGACCACTCAGGTAAGTATGTTGAATGGGGTGCGGGTCAGGCACGGTTGGTTTTCACATGTACTTGACCCCTCACAGACACTGCTTTGTGACTTTTGAGATTAGGATGTGATAGAAAGCTTTGCCTCCTCCTTAGATGAATGCCTGAACCCCATTCCCACCCTTGATGATTTGCTTGGAAGCAGCTTGCTGGTGTCCCTGAGACGTCAAGACTCCAGAGAGGCAAGTACTTGCTTCTACGGGAAAGCAGACTCTGAAAGGTGAGCAGCTGAGCTGGACTCTCCGCCCCTCACACTCCAGACATTAGTCCACACGGAGCAGAGCACGGCGGCATGTCCCCTGACACACACAGAGCTTACACAGAAACCCAGGAGTCACAAACATTATGACGTTTCTGTTGCCATAAACCGTAATTTTAGCATCTTAAATTTATCTCATCATTATTCTGTGGGTAGCCTGAAGCCTCCATGACCTATCCTGAAACTAAAGTTGAATTACCGGGCTATAGTGAGATGTCTTTACCAAATTCTAAACAGCCATTTTACACATCTTGAGGATGGAAATAAAAGTATTTGTGAGTGTCTGTTTGTCTGTCTTTCTCTTTTCTAATGATACATGGGCTGGGCACCGGGTCTCACACCTGTAATCTTGGCTTTTTGGGAGGGTGAGGAAGGAGGATTGCTTGAGATCAGAAGTTGAGAGCAGTCTGAGCAAGAGAGAGACTCCATCTCTACCAAAAATAGAAAAATTAGCCTGGCCTGGTGACTTGCACCTGTAGTCCCAGCTATTTGGGAGGCTGAGGCTGGAGGATCACTTGGACTCTGAAGTTGGAGGTTACAGTGAGCTATGATGACACCCCTGTACTCTAGGCCGGGCAACAGGGCAAGATGCATTCTCAAAAAGGAAAAAAAGAAAAAAAAAAAAAAGAAAAGAAATTATGTATAATATATAAAATCAGTTTGAGAGAGTTACTTAGGAAATTGAAGACAAGCATTCCAGCGTCTCTGGGACAAGCTACATTTAAATCTGGTTTATTATTGTCTGTTTAGTTAAGTTCTGGTTGTAGAATACAGAAAACAAGGAAAGCTCAGACAACAAAGATAAAAATCTCAAAATAGCCACTTTTTTTTTTTTTTGCGCGTTCACGACCAGTCATTGTTCTTGAACTTACGAAAAATAAGCATTTCCCCTGGGGTGACGGCCTCACTCCCAAGTGTTGTTACGCAAGTCTATGGGTTCTGGAGGTTGCACAGTCAGGTGTGAAGAGTTTCTGAGTAACCAAATTGCATCAGAATTGCAGGAAATTTGGAAATTAACTCTCTCAGTTTGCCAGGTGGAGACTTAGGCTCAGTGAGATAAGAAGACTTGGCTGAGCTCACACAGTTAAGTTGACGACTGGCAAGTTTGAGATTTGAAAAAAAAAAAAAAAGAATTAGACAAGGATATGGATAGATTTGCCTACTGTCTTAACGACTGGTGTTGAAAACTGCTACTGGTTTAATTCTAGGGAATATAAACTTAACCGAGGACACCTGTTTTGTGGCAATGAGGGTGTGTGTGCCTGTCAATGGAAAAGAAGGAGAAGTGACGAGGCCGTTATTGTGAGTGGAGACGGGACACAGCCAGGACCACTGAGGGACTGAGTCAGTCCGGTCCTTCCTTTGGTTGCAAGGGGAAACTAAAGCTGGCACTGCGATTTGCTGGAGATCACGCAACTAACTAGTGTTAGAATAAATAGATCAGAAACCTGGTCCACTAAGCTATATTCATTGCTAGTTTTGAGGACAAATTTTAATATTCCTTAAAAGAGAAAAACATTTTATCTTACTATAAAAGAACAACTTAAAAACAATGTCAGTGGTTATACACTACTGAGACTTTTATCTTTTATAAAGACCTAGACTAAGGATGTGAAGCCCCCTGTGGGGAGAAAATCAGTTTAAAGTATGGATTAAAAAAAAACACATCACCAATTACAAGAATCCCTGGTGCGCTTGGGCTTGGCCCTCTGTAAGATTTCTGGGAGGAATCGGAATTGTCCTAGAGCAAGATTTCTTAGCGCTGTCGCCATTACACGTTATGCTGGATGACTCTTTGTCAAGGGGGCGGCTATCCCGTGTAAGGCACGATGTTGAGTAGTTTTCTTGGGCTTTACCACCCAATGCCAGTAGCACCTCTAGTCTCCTGTTGTGACCAGAAATGTCTCTAGACATCGCCAAATGTCATCTGGTGGGCAAAACCTTCTCCAAATGAGAAGCCACTGGCTTAAAGTGGCAGGCCTGAGCCCACGGATCCTCAGAAGTAGATAATACCATTTAGGTGTGTGGCCAGGAGACTGGGGGAGGTGGGCATGACATCCTTCAATTATAGGATCTTTACATAGTAACTGAGGTTTAGGGTGTGTCTGCACAGCCTGGGATGGAGAGTCCAACCATGGGGATCTTCAAGGAAGGACTTCCCGTCTCTGCTTGTTGGGAAGGGCATGTAACTCCCAGAGCACCGTCTACCTACCCATGGCAACAACCCAATTCCTGCTTTCAGGCTTCTACTTATGACAAGAACCTTACTCTGTGTGACAGAGGCTGCTACACAAAAATTGGTTGTGCTACATTTGCTTTTCTCCTGCTGCATGTGAGATAGAATGCAGACACAATCAGCTAACCTTGATTGCATGGGCAGATTTACAATCTTATGTAAATAAGATTAAAGGAACAGAGGTCACGGGCATCCTTTTGAAGCAGAGCCCACTTACACTGTACTCACTTGTACAAGGTAAAAAGAGGGCCTCGCCCGTGGTAGTGCATTGCAGGGTTTATTTGTTCTGGCCACCTAGGCCGGGCCCTGCCTGATGTTCAGAGCAACATGACAATGTCAATATTCGGGAGATAAAGGCTGAAGACAGGATGGAAACAAAGAGAGCTGCCCAGTGGACAACAAAGTGTTCTAGGAAAGAACAACATTCACTTGATTAGATTCTCCTGTGTCTATTGACTCATCTCAAGTGGAAGATTAATTATCATTATTTTCCTTTTGGGGATAGTTGAAGGTCTCCATAAGCAGGTACCAGAAGTACAATGAAGGTTTGACTTTTCTGTCAGTTGAGAGGACTGACTGACCCCTTAGAGCTGCCTTTGGCAGAGAGAGTAAGCTTTGACTTCACTCTAAATTATTTGTTGACATTCTTCTTTCTCTCTATGCCTGGATTAGGGGGTAGAGGGGGATACAAAGAGGAATTATCCATGACAGCTTCCTAGAGGTGCTGACTCTCCCATCAGAGACACCTGATCTATATTAAGAGACACATGCCTTAAAGTTGCATATGAGAAAGTCACTGTCAAGCAGGAGATCTCTGGAGAAGATAATGCTTGAAATGAGTGGTGAGTGGTGGGGAATAATAACGGTGATGCCTACTAATTCTTTAGTCTGTGCCAGGTGCAGCAGTATTCAGATAAGCAGAGAAGTAAGGACAGTTTAGGGTTGGAAGGCCGTCTGAGGGTGTATGGTGGGTACGAACACTTCAAGAGGCCCTGGGATTAAGGGACACCACACAACCCCGCTATCCCGGGTTACAACACGTTTACGGTGCCACCACTGAATGTCACAGAAATCTCAGAAAACATTTTAATAGACTAAAAAGTAAGATAAATTCAAACTTGATAGCATATGACATCAGGGAAATTATGAAGCCTAAGTCACAATTGTCATTTTTCTGTGACAGTGAAAACCTTGCAACTCTTCATCATAGTAGAAACCAAAATCATAGAATGATGATGATTGTCATCTCTGCTAACCGACGTGGCTCTGTGATTGAAGGATGTCATTATGATTGTCATCTCACGGAGGGTCCATCTCTGCTAACCGACGGATGTCATTATGATTGTCATCTCATGGAGGGTCCATCTCTGCTAACTGACGTGGTTCTGTGATTGAAGGATGTCATTATGATTGTCATCTCACGGAGGGTCCGTCTCTGCTAACTGACGTGGCTCTGTGATTGAGGTATATCATTATGATTGTCATCTCACGGAGGGTCCATCTCTGCTAACCGATGTGGCTCTGTGATTGAAGGATGTCATTCTGATTGTCATCTCACGGAGGGTCCATCTCTGCTAACCGACGTGGCTCTGTGATTGAGGTATATCATTATGATTGTCATCTCACAGAGGGTCCATCTCTGCTAACCGACGGATGTCATTATGATTGTCATCTCACAGAGGGTCCGTCTCTGCTAACCGACATGGTTCTGTGATTGAGGTATATCATTATGATTGTCATCTCACGGAGGGTCCATCTCTGCTAACCGACAGATGTCATTATGATTGTCATCTCACGGAGGGTCCATCTCTGCTAACCGACATGGTTCTGTGATTGAAGGATGTCATTATGATTGTCATCTCACGGAGGATCCGTCTCTGCTAACCGAAGTGGCTCTGTGATTGAAGGATGTCATTCTGATTGTCATCTCATGGAGGGTCCATCTCTGCTAACTAATGTAACTCTGAGATTGAAGGATGTCATTGTGATTGTCATCTCACAGAGGGTCCATCTCTGCTAACCGACGTGGCTCTGTGATAGAAGGATATCATTATGATTGTCATCTCACGGAGGGTCCATCTCTGCTAACTGACGTGGCTCTTTGCTAGAAGGATGTCATTATGATTGTCATCTCACGGAGGGTCCATCTCTGCTAACCGACATGGTTCTGTGATTGAAGGATGTCATTATGATTGTCATCTCACGGAGGATCTGTCTCTGCTAACCGAAGTGGCTCTGTGATTGAAGGATGTCATTCTGATTGTCATCTCATGGAGGGTCCATCTCTGCTAACTGATGTAACTCTGAGATTGAAGGATGTCATTGTGATTGTCATCTCACAGAGGGTCCATCTCTGCTAACCGACGTGGTTCTGTGATAGAAGGATATCATTATGATTGTCATCTCACGGAGGGTCCATCTCTGCTAACTGACATGGCTCTTTGCTAGAAGAATGTCATTATGATTGTCATCTCACGGAGGGTCCATCTCTGCTAACTGATGTGGCTCTGTGATAGAAGGATGTCATTATGATTGTCATCTCACGGAGGGTCCATCTCTGCTAATCGACGTGGCTCAGTGATAGAAGGATGTCAGAAGAAAATGTTCTTGGAAAGTGGGGATAATGCTGAGATTTTCTCCCCTGTCCCACCTCATGCTGTTCATTGACACGAGGCCTGTCTGCAGTGGTGGATAAAGATGGAGACTGTTTGGAATGAGACTGTGGAGCTTAAATGCTTGAATTTATCCTGTGGACAATAAGGAGTAGTTGAGGCTTTTAAAAATCAGTGGGTAGTATAATGAGAATGTCTTTATAGAGAAATTAATCTGGCTGCAGGGCTTAGAATAGATAGGTGGAGAGCAACAGTGGAGGAAGAGAAGCTAGTTAAACATTTTGTTTGCATTAATTTGTGCCTGTGTTGTGACTTAAGAGCCATTAGGAGATACTCTGCTGCCTGGATAAGAGATAGACACTTTCTGGGGGAAATTAGCTCGTGGAGACTCACCTGCATGCACACTGAAGCCATCTAGGTCTTGGGAAAGTCACTCCATATATAAATAAATCTGGATGGAAGAGGAAGTCAGACACATTCCAGGTGCCACAACGGCTTTATGAGCCCTGGGATTGTGTCGAAAGAGAACCTGATGTGAGGGAGAAGAAGCTAAAGAGAACTAACAAACTTGTTAGGAAAATGTGTCTTTGTGTATTGGTAGGCACAAAGTGAAGGTGAACTATCTGGATCTGATAGTACGTAAATGTAAACATACTCGTCAAAAGATACATCCTTATCTGCTTTTTTTTTAGCAAATGGAAGCATTTGACAAGGTGAAATGAATATTTCACAATATGAACTGACACGCTTGTACATAAAGATATTTCTTTGCCTGTTGGTCCTTACAAATTTGCTTATGATGTACTTTTACCCACTATGTCAATCAAGGTCCCAGCAGGACACAGATGGTAGACTCAATGTGAGGAAATTGGGGACTTTTTACAATCTAAGAAAAATCAGCAAGGGAGATACCAGACAGCCAAGCACAGGGGTCGAGCCACAACCAGAATACCAGTTACCAACATTCCACACACCCAGGCTGAGGGAGAAAGCAGGTTGCCCTGCTCAGAATGGGGAGATAACTGCAGGGGTAGCCGTCGGGTAGAGCAGGATGCAGTCAAATCAATGGGGATGAGGGAGCCACAGGAATGAATTAATACCTTGATCTCACTTTTCCTCTCATTCTGTGATCTGTGATCTGCTCAGGCCTCTCATTAGTAAAATCAGCCAGAAGGAGCAGATGAGTCAGCAGGGTGGAGGGTAAAGAGAAGGGGTGTGGGCTGAGATGGGAGGGGAGCAAAGGAAAGCATCTAACAGGAATTCCCTGGCCTTGCTAAGGGCTGAACAGAAAGAAACAATCCCTGTCCAAATCTTTCTCCAATGGGCCTTCTTTCAAAATGAAAATTATTCTGGAAGCAATACAATTAAACTAATTTAAAGTGAGTGGCAATTAACCATGACAGTGATAGATTAAAGGGTGGGAGGACCCTGAAAGGACAAACAAAACTAGCAAAACAGATTATCTTTTTCAATTTTTCTAGGGTTCACTGAGCCGAAGTTGCTGAGGCTTCTGCCTGCGTCTCTTGTTGTAAGCAGTCCTGCAAGCTAAACTAGGGATTAGAGAAAAATAGTATTTTTTTCCCTACTCTGCGTTGACGGCACCTCCATACGGAGCCTACAAAGATGAAAGCATAAAAGGATCCGAGATTTGTTCTCAGAATGTGTTTCCCTTCTTTGACCTACTCCTTTTGTTTCCTTGTTACATCGAGAACATATCCTGTGGTACAAATCAGCATCCTGCAATTATTTTAGGATTTCTTGTTGCCATGGTGTATGTTGATTATTTAATTTTTTTCCTTATTTCTATTTTAGTTTGTTCTGCTTCATTCTTTACGTTTCTTGTTTTTTCCTTGTCTGTCCTTTCAATCTCCAATTCCTTTTTTTTTTCTTTCTATTCCACTTTAAAGGAGAAAACAAAATTTAAAAAATATTTAAAAGAATTTCGTGTTCCACTTCCAAGCAACACTTTTCACTTGGGTTTTCTTGCTTTGGCTCCAACCTTTCATCTCTCTAACTTTCATGTTTCCGGTTCGCTATCTCACTGCTTCTGGCCCTTTTATGTTTTTTATTTATACTGTTTTTTATCTTTAATCTTGTAACCCTCTTTCATGCTTTGACTTAAAAAAAAATCTGTCTGGTTTTAGCTTTTCCTTTCTTTCCTTTTACTCCTTCGGATTTTATGTTATTGAATTTTATATGTTCAGACCAAATTCTTGCTTTATTTTCATGTCTTTTCTTTTTTTTCTTCATCTTAATCTTGTCCTTTGGTTGCCTCAATTTTCTTCTCTGTTTTTATTGTTTTCCTAAAATGTTCTTAGTCCTCTTCCTTTTCCTCTCCTCTACTTCCTTCTTGTCCTTCAAGTTTTCTGCTTTTTTCTTTTTCTTTTATTTGGTATTTTGCTTTCATGATCACAAAAAGGCATGAAGCTTGGGAACATGAAGAAAACCTATAAAGTGAACTGGAAGTTCGACTTGTTTTTCTACCATCCCTGAAGGGTCTCTGAGTTCACTGGAAGACAATCTCCCCCACGGCCTCACTCCACGGGGCCATGGAAGGGAGAAAACTCCAAGGGTCCATGGCGATGCCGGCCTCTTCTACTATCTCTGTTGGCTGAGGCTCTAAATGTAAGGCTGCTCTTTTGAAACATGTTGTTGGTTTCATAGTAGTATTGAGAATAGTACTGAGTACAATTGCATATAAAATAAGCACATTGTACCTCATAAGTGCATTAATGTACACAGTCATGATGAAAGAAAGAAAGAAAGAAAGAAGGAAGGAAGGAAGGAAGGAAGGAAGGAAGGAAGGAAGGAAGGAAGGAAGGAAGGAAAGAAAGAAGAAAGAGAAAGAAAGAAGGAAGCAGTTGGAACTGTGTGATTTCAGGCCATTTCTTTCTCCAGTGACCAGGTAAATGTGGCATTGGGTGAGAAGTACATCTGTGTCATTCTTCCCCTGATCTCAGAACTGTTGCCAAGATCACCAGTTCATACCAAACATCCGTCTGTCCTGGTGGAGTGCTCTGGGAAGCCAGCCACAGTTAACCCTAGTGTCCCTGCCCCTATCAAGGAGAACACTGTTTCTCTTTTATGGTCTTCTGTCCATTTATTCTTTATATCCCATAGTGGTATTAATCACCTCTGCTGCTCCTCTAAGTAAAGCACCATGGCTGCCAGGTGTCTGATGGATCCTAACTTGGAATCATTAGGAAAGGAGCAGAACTGCTTCCGAGGAGCCATTTTTCTCAAGATGGGCTTATTATCCTAAATAGAAAAATTTCCTCCAAGCTCTTCATACCAAACTTTAAATAAAGTGGGCAGAACCCATAATACGTTCTATTTCTAGTCTATATTGGTAACCAGAGGACCAGAACATACACTATTTTATAATAAACTCCTTCCTGTTTCCTGGTAGCCTAAAACTGACCTGGACAAGTGGTTACCTCCTTCTAGTATAGCTGTTTCAGCATCCTGCAGAGTGAGACAGAAAACAGAGAAAAGGAAGGTGAACTTACTTTCAGGTTTGAGCTGTATCTTTTCTGCCTCCCATCTCCAACACACGCAAAGCTTCACTCATCTCTAATTATATGTCATGACCCACGGTATGTAGCATAGGATGGAGAGAGGTCCAGAGAACAGGCTTTGGAGGAAGACAGGGTTCAAATCTCAACTCTGACACTCATGATATTGTGCCACTATGAACAAGTTATTTCAACTTTTTTTTTGCCTCCATTTCTTCATCTGTAAAGTGGGCATAATAAACTTGTTAAGAAGTAAAGTGTTGATCACCTTACCTGCCCCACTATAATCTCCTGGTAAATGTAAACTATAAATTATTATTTAAGACTCAGGTGAGGGGTTTCCATCATCATAAATCTTCCATAATTGAGCCGCTTGGGCAGAAAAACACACACACACTGAGACACACCCTCCTCTTCCAATCTGGTACTTCAGGAGCCCTCTGCAGAGCATCTTATGCGTCTCTCTCTTCACGGCATTTTTATAATGTTCTAGCAGGCTCTGTTTACGTGTATTCATTTACTGCTACTCAATGAGCATCTTGGAGTCAGGAGCTATGTCTTATTCAAGCTGTGTTTTATTTGTCTTTGTGTTCTCAATAAGTCACACAATAGCCTACATGCAGGTGTATTTAATAAATATTTAATAAAAATGGTGACGAACTATTAATACCTAAGGACTCTAAAATATCTGGATCTCAGGTGCCTTAAAGAAAAGAGTCTTCTTTCTACCTTTTCAGCAATAGATGGACAAGAACCTGAGCTTCTGTAGACACCCTGATCTGTCCTCTGTGTAACTAGTGAGATAGGTCTTCTCTGTGGTCAAAGTCATGGCCAGGTCAATAGGTCACTATAGGAAAAGAAAACAGAAGTCTCTTAGAACCCTATAGCATTTGCGATTGATTATAAGCTACTCATTTCTTTGAAAAAATGCTCAAATATTGTGATTTGATGCGAGAATCACAGAATTATGGGCAGATTCCGAGAAGCTGCCATTGGAGATCTGAATTTTATCCATTTCTCTCTCTTGCTGCCCCTCTATTCCCTCTCCCTGCTCCATTGCTAAATTTCTATGGAGCTGCCCAGCACCTGTGCTCATCTCGCCATTGTTCATTCAGTCCACTCCGCAGACTTCAGGCTCCATCACCCCGAACGGTTTATGCTTAACAAGATGGAGACCTTCTCCTCATTTATTTGACTTGTCTGCAGCTTTTGAGCCATTGTCCTTGCCTTCCTCCTTGATATTTTCCTCTATTGGCTTCTCTGATCTTTCCTCTATTTATCTGGAAGCTCCTTCTTATAATTCTTTTCAGATTGTCCTTTTCTCCCAAGCCTGGGTCTTAGGCCTTTCTCTCTTCTCATTCATTTCCTATTATGCTTTCTAAATGGACATATCCAGCCTACACCTCTCCTCTGAGATCCAGCCCCTTAGTCTCACTGTCCAGTTGACGACTCCAAGCTTCCTCAAGTTCAGTATCTTCAACTTGACCTCTTGATCTCCCCATCAAAACCTCTCATTCACAAAGCGGTACTAGTCAGAATCTTGGGCATTGTTGCTGGCATCTTTGCTTTTCTCTCCAGTATCTACCTTGCCACCACTTTCTATTTTAACACTGGAGAATCTCTTGAACCACTGCCATCACTGCTTCATCATTTAAGCAGATGCCACTACAATATTTTCTAAACTGCTCTAGTTGCTTCCACTGCGCTCTTCTCTCAAACGGTTTGCTACAGTGGCAGCCAAGTGCCTGATTTCTGAGTCCCTATCTGTTCGTGTTACCCTCCTGTCTAAACTCTCAGTGGTTTCCCTTTTCTCCTAGGATATGGATCAAGACCTTTCCCCAAACCCATGCTCCCTGAATGGGCCACTCTCTCTCCCCCTGCCTGACCTCCCACAGGCTCCTGTCACCCCGACTTCAGGTGCTCTGTTTGCAGCTTTAGCTCCTCCAGCACACATGTTCTTGTCACACCACATTGCCTACATTATCATCTATTCCTGAATCTAGAATATTTTTTACCTCTTCCTCTTTGGCTGGTTACTATTAACCCATAAGCTATTTTATTGGCTTGTTTTCATTAAGCCTCCCCAAGAAATCTCTTTTGTCATTAAGGCCAAAGACATCACTGCAGTTCTCTTGACCTCCTTTTTTGTTGTTTCATTTTTATCTTGCAGACCCTATGAATCCCACAATGCATGGCCCGTCTTTCTCGTCAGTCACTTCACGAGATTTTGCATTGTGTGGTGAAGACTTGCCCCCACCCTGAAGCCAACCTAGAAGCATCTAACTAGATCTGAATTCTGGCTCCAGCACTCACTAGTAGTTACATTTCTGTTAGGTTGCGCACGTTTCTATAATTTCATTTTCTAATTTATATAATTAAAATAACAATAGAATTGCATTATTATACTCGAAGTATTATTGTAAGAAATAAATGAATTAATATGCCCAAAGCATTTAGAATAGCGTCCGGTGCATACTAATAAAAATTGGCATTATTATTTCCTATCTGATCACAGCTTGAATTGTCAGAGCACCTCATGTGAAAGTGACTTTTGGGTTTTCATTATAGACATTCTCGGCTCTGTGCTCCATTTCATTTTGCGTGTAATAACACATACAGTAGTTGAAGAGCAGTTTTGATATTCAAATTCTGAACCTAAAGAAATATAATAATGATAGATATTATATGTTAAAAATAGGAGAACTGTTATTTGTAGGGCTAACTATAAAGGCATTAAGATTTGCTCCATATAACTGTATAATCTGAGAGACTTCTTCATGTGCGAGACCAAAATTATGGTTTAGGCAAACAGCGAGAAGCCAGCCAGATGCGAGCAAGGAAGAGGCCCCGCCAGAATCCTGGCCCCCTGGTTTCAGATTTCTGGCCCCCAACACTGTGAGAAAATAAATATTTGTAGTCCACGATATTTTGTTATAGCACCCCAAGCTAACAAAGATAGAGGTTTATCAGGAATAGATGTAGAAATCTTCTTAAATGATTGTTTAACATTAGTAAAGGTAAAAAAAAAAAAAAAAACTAAACAAAACCAACTGTATAATCAAATCCTTAGAAGTAAGTCTTTTCTAAACAAGGTTTTATCTGAACTTCTGCCCCGACAGAAATGTCACTGCCCTCTATAATTAGGTCCCAGCGTTAGCGGCACATGATGTTATAAACACGGATAGTACCATACATTTTTGAATAGAATTAGCTTTTTCCCCCTTATATATGTTAGGGGGCAGTAATAATAGAAATAAATGAAATAAACATAGCAAAAAATGGAAATTTTTATTTTATAACACCAAATAAAAAAAATTCAGTTGTAGCACTTCTGCAATCAATAGTTGAAATGAAAAACACGTGTTGTGATTTGATTGAAATAAACTAAATGTGTTGTCCTCCTAAAAAAGAAAATAGTTAAAAGAATATGGGCAAAGATTAAAGTTATTTCTTCTTAGGTTTTAAATTCTAAAAATCCTCTTTCTACTCTTTGAATTCTTTGTATTTATTTATTTATTAAATCATAGTTTGAAGGTTATGTAGAACAGTTGGATGAAAATATTTCAGATTGTATATGAAACCAGCACATTGTACCTCATGATTGCACTAATGTACACAGCTATGATTTAATAATAATAATAAAAAGATTCTTTGTATTTAAAAAGCCCCAATCTTCCTTATCCCACATCACAGATGTCTCCGTAGCTACAGACCCCACCAGCAGAATAACAAATGGATTCTCAAGATTACACTGCGTCTGTTCATTTTTTTTTAAAGCTATCCTGCAGAGAGTAGAAACAGCCAATGCCTTTGTTGTACATCTTGTAATTATATTTGGACAAATTAGGTGATCTCCCCTCACCTATGCTGGTCAATGAAACAGGATCCCAGAGTAACACAAAATAGAAATTCATCTTCTACTTTGAGTTGGATGCAGAAAGTACATAGGCAGAAACACAGATCACTGTTGGCTTAAAAAAAAAAAAATCACCAAGCTGTCGTATGAATGGTAAACCCAACTATAACACAAGTATATAGGGAAAGGGGCAAGAATAGGGAGGGGAGAGGGGAGGTTGGGGAGGAGGGAGGGTATACACCTACAGTGTATCTTAGAAGGGTACAGGTGAACCTTGCTAAATACAGAATACAAATGTCTTCATATAATAAGGGAGAAATTGCCAGGAAGCCCATGTTAATCTGTTTGATGAAAATAGTTAAGATTGTATATTAAACCAGCACATTGTACCCCTTGATTGCCCTCATGTATGCAGCTATGATTTAATTAAAAAAAAAAGAAAACTAGAAAAAAAAATAAAGAAAAGAAAAGAGAGTCCCTGATGACCTAGAATTAAAGGTCC
>CAUYON010172612.1:0-26774 GCA_963573935.1 Arctocebus calabarensis
GTGGAGTAAGGATGAGTCCAGGTGTCTTGTCACTTGTTGATTGGATACCTCGGAGGTGCCAGGAATGGGTGGGTGGTCGCTAAGCAGGAAGGGACTGGGTATTGTTCAACCAGTGGGGGTGGTCAAGGGGAACTAGAGCAAGGAACCAAAATTTGCAAAACTAGCATTACACAGCGACCTGTAAAATGGAGTCTGTTAACAAAATGGCGTCACATTGGTCCTTTCAGGAGTACTTATTATATACTAAGTAATATGCTAAAGTACACTAAATGCACTAATTTATTCAAATCTCACAACAGCCCTATAGGGAAGACAGCATTATTAATTCATTTCGAAAGTACAATAAAATCTTGTAGATACGGGCTCAGGTATGCAATATATGCATAACTGCCTGTTTAGTATGCTTAATAATACAATTTTTACATAAACTTAGATGTCCAATAGGCTTGACAAACTCAGCGTATCTATCACCAAATGCACATTCTCCCTGTTAACCTTGGTTTTCTTCTGGACTTTCTCAGCTAATGGGAACTATCTTTCTATTTGCTAGAGCTAAAAATCTTGGAATCATCCTTGACTGTTTCCTTGCTCTCACCCTACAGTCAATCCTATCAGTAAATCCTGTTGATCATACTTTGAAAACATGTCCAGATTCCCACCACTTCTCCCCTCCCCCTCCACTTCTGTGCTGGCCTAAGTCACCATCACCCCCCACACGGTTTATTGAAATAGCCTCCTAACTGGTTTCCCCGTCTTTGTCCGCCCTGCCCTGTGGTACGCTTACTATAAGGTGGATGTATCACTGAAAGTATAACCAATGTCATCTAGAGACGAGGCCTCAGAGAAGATGTTCAGGCCAGGTTTAATGAAAGGGGAGGGTGACCTGACTGGGAAGTGTAAAGATGGCGGCCTCTGGGCCCAGTTAGAGACCCCTGTTATCAGGGGCCAGGAGCTTGTGGGTGACTTTCCAATGGTTGCCTGTGAGGTTAGAGTCTCTTGGTGCAAACTTTTAGGGAGTGGGGCTAGACAGAACCTTTGTGTCTTTATCTCAGGAGAGGAGGAGGAGAGAAAAAGTGGGGCTGCGTTAGGCCCCCCAACGATCACTTCCATCCAAAAGTCTTGATATTACTTGCCAACTTAGAAAGAAGAAATGGCATCAGACCCATAAGGCCTCCCCATCTGATTTACCTTCCCTCCATGGGCGGCCCTGGCTTCCCTCCCATCTTCTGGCCTCCTTTCCTCAACACGCCAGGCCCAGGCCTATCTCAGGGCCCGTTTGCTTGTCGTTTCCTCTGCCCTGCACCCTCTTCCCCCAACATCTCCACTATGTTTGATTTTCCATCTCTTGCCGATCTTTGCTTGGATGTCACCATCTCTGTGTGAATTTTTCTGATCACCATGTTTAAAATTTCAATACACACCAGTAGCATGTCCCATAACTTTCCTTGGTTTATTTCCCTTTGCGATTTGCAGCATCGTGTGACATAGTATAATATACACACATGCGCGGGTAGGCAAGTGTATACAGGTGTATCTTCCTGACTCCTTATTCGCCCAGTAAAGACAACAGATTTTCTCCATTTTGTTTATAACCATATCCTTTGCATCTATAAAGTGTCTGTTACATGGTAGGCACCCGGTAAGTATTTGTTGAATGAGTTACTGAGTGATGTCATCTCTCAGATTTTCACTTCAATAGAATGTTTACCCAGTGTTTTACATTCTCTGGCATTTCTTTAGAAGGAGTTTATGTTTTATTTATTTATTTATTTTCTAGTGGGCTAGTTAGAAGTTGAAGGTTGATAAATGAATGACTGTAACAGCGTATAGACTCTTCCTGCAGTGTTTCTACTGTAGAGAACAGACAGACAGTGGAGAGAGAGAGAAAATGAAAAGGACCTGTACCTCTTCTCTTGTAGAGCTGGGTTTTCCCACCCAGATCACCTCCGTCTTCACACGGGCAGTGTTCCCTTTGTAAGGCAAGAAGATATTCATTACACGAGAATTTTTTTCAGAATGAGATATTAAGGTTTTATTATACTAAAGATGCATATTTACCACAGGGGACACATTTATAAGTGAAGATTATAAAATAAAGAAAGCACCAAAATAAGGTTAAAAAGTAAGGAGGGACTGGTACTTGCAGGTTCTGGAACCCCCTGTTAAGATGCTGGTTTTTACCCTACAGGCAGTCAGAGAAATGCCATTAAGTAGAGGAATGCCGTGGTCAGATTAGGGTTTCAAAGATCACCCTGGATGTCATACAGAAAATGGATTGCAAAGTGTCAAGAATGAAACAGGGGGCCCCTGAGACTCAGACAGGGGTGGCTTGGGTGAGGGAACATCTCCTGCAGAGAAACAAAGATGGCCCAGCTTTCGCTGGAGGATATAAAATACACAGGACTTGATTGTGTTGAAAGATAATTAAAAAAAAAAAAACACATAAAATTGTGACTCTCAGACAGATGAAGAAGGAACATCTGTTAATGATCCTACCTAACTCATTAATTAAATGAGGGACAAAGCAAAAAATTACATTTTTTTTTTTTTTTTTTTTAGAGACAGAGTCTCATTTTGTCATCCTTGGTAGAGTGCGATGGCTTCACGGCTCACAGCAACCTCTAGCTCATGGGCTTAGGCGATTCTCTTGTCTCAGCCTTCGGAATAACTGTGACTACAGGTGCCTGCCACAACGACTGGCTATTTTTTTTGCTGCAGTTCGGCTGCGGCCGGGTTTGAACCTGCCACCCTTGGTGTATAGGACCGGCATCCTACTCACTGAGCCACAGGCAGAGTAATCCAAAGAACCCACAAATCTATGTGGACTATCCGGAAAGTATCCAGCCCTTGATATGTTGATTTGTTGATATGAAAACGATATCAACAATGACTGGGTACTTCCCAGACAGACCCCTCATGCCAAGAATAGTGAAGTGAGTGTTTAAAAACAGGCAAACCTCGCTATTTCAACAGCTGGGGAGTAGGGGAAGGGGTCTTCCTGAACAGGACGTCGTTTACATCTTTATAGATGATAATTGTTTTGCATTGCTATCAGTTACCCACAATTTTCAGAGTAGGAGAATTGATCCTGTAGAATCCAAAGCAGGTGAGCTCAGAAATGTGCTTGTGAGCCAATGCATAGTTCTCTATGAATGCACAGATTTTTTTCCCCCTAGAATTGTGTATGTGTGTGTTGGAGGGGAGGGGTCAAATACGTGTATAGCTCATAATCATGCAGGAGCAAGAGGAGCTCGATTTAATCCATATATAATGGAGGAGAAGCAGATTAAAAAGCTGGGATAACCTTTGTAAGCTTAAAAAATTTACTCATAACATTTTCTATGGTATAAATATTATTTTACAGTATCGTTTTAAATGATGACAATTTCCAGTTTGCAGACATACCATAATTAATTGAACCAGTCCTGTGAAACATTGGGAGTTTTCCCAGTTCCTACTCCAAAGAACCCTATTCCCACATGTGTGCGTGTTTCCTTAATTATTTCCTCAGGGGAAGTTCCTAGAAGTAGTATTTCTGGGTCAAAGTGTAAGCAGAATTCTGCCTCTGGAAGGGTGTGCTAATTTACTCCATCATCAGTAAAGGGTTGACATAGATAATTTATTCCCTGTGGATGCTTTTTAAGTATTTTTAAATCCTCTTTATACATATTTTATTTTATGATTAATGATCACATCTTTTGCCGGTATTTTTCTTTACAGTGAATTTAAAATGTAGCTTGCTACCGACTGTGCAACTTTCTCTAATCAACCTTTCTTTACCTTCTATATACAAATGATAGGCATAAAATTATGTTGTTTACTCATTAAAAACACTCCCCCCCCTTCAAAAAATACATGATTCCGACCCACTTACTGTTTTGGTAAGTGGAGTTGGTAGTAGCCTAAAATTTAGAATTCAAGGATGCCAAAGGGCTCTCTCTTTTGTACTTTTTATGTACCAAGAGTCACTCACAGGACTAGAAAGTTCTAACTATCTTGGTCTCAGAGATAAACCAGGCCAAAGTTCTTATATCGTAGAAGGAAAAATTTGCAAGCAGTGGCCAATAGGATGGAAAGGGACTTACCTGCTGGGCTCACTCCTTTCTGCTGGTTCTCTTTGGTCACCAAATCTCTTTCCTTGACTTCCAGATTGTAGCATCCAACGCCATCTTTCATGGCTGTTGGCCAGACTGTAAGTGACAGAGGAGCCTGAGATTCTGGGAGGCTGGTGCCAGCCAAATAGAAGAATTGGTACTCACAGATGGTAGCAGACCCTCCAGGTGGTATGGAGTCCCTTAGCCTGGACATGGGTTTACTGGAGGTCAAGAAAAATGAGAAGTTGCATACAGTAACTTTTTTTTTTTTTTGAGACAGGGTCTCACTTTATTGCATGGGCTAGAGTGCAACAGTGTCATCATAGTTCAAGCAATCCTCCTGACTCAGTTTCCTGAATAGCTAGCATCACAGATGTGTACAACCATGCCCCATTAATTTTTCTGTTTTTAGTAGAGATGGGGTCTTGCTCTTGCTCAAGCTGGTCTAGATCTCCTCTCAGAGGGATAGGATTACAGACTTGACTTGTGCCCAGCCATGCATGAGATAACTTTTAATGTAGTTAGAGATACTTAGCTTGGGTTTCTGTACTTCTGTCAAGGATACTATAATAAATTGTCATTAAGGGGGAATTGCACGGAGTTCTTCTCAAAGCAAACACTTCTTGCAGACTGCTGGGATAACTTAGCGCCCTGCATTAGCATCTTAAAGCTTCAGTTTCAGAAACACTGTTGAAAACTCTCAGTGTAGGTAAACACTGGTGCCAATGAACTTAAAATCGCGTATGCAAATGTCATACTGAAATAGATTAGCTATGAAGTAGTAGACCAGATGAAACAGCATATGGTTACAACTAAATGTCTCCTTTTGGATTATGATAAGCATGAAAATAAACTCCATGCAGATGGATCAACCATCGGCATGAGTTTGTGCATTGCTAGGCATCCAACATTTTTGGAAAAATCCTGGAGTGCTGATTAGGAGCTGGTTTTCCAGAGTCAAGCAAATCAAAGTCGGAATCCTGGCTTATCTCTCCTAGCTTCGTGACCTTGAGTGAGATGCTTTCTTCAAGAGTTTTTTTTATAATTTCATGTCTTAGATTTAAATCTTTTATCCAACATGAATTAATTATTTTGGGTCCAATGTCAATCGTTTCCATGTTGCTAGCAAGCTCTCACAGCACCATTTATTCAATAGGGGTTCTTTTCCCCAGTGGATCATTTTATTCGGTTTATCAAATCAGATGCAGATGTGAGGTTGGTTTATCTCTAGGTTCTCAATTGTGTTCCCCACCGTTCTTCATTATACAAGAGTGATTCCCCTAAAGCAGTAAGGGAGACCAGAAATGGGGTGCATGGGTTTAAAAAGCCTATCATGTCAACATTTTAATATAATTGTTTTGAAGTAGAGTCTTGGCCTGCGGGAACATGGGAAGCACACAGGACTCTTACCTGGTGCGTACTAACTCCCCTGTTTCTCCCAGAAGGGACTTGTCAAACAGATGTTTGTGTTCATTGATGGTGACCTGAGCTTAAAGAGTTGAAAAAACCACCCCAGCCCACAGGTGGGCAAACTGTGCTCATAGGCCAAAGTTGGCCCTCTGCTTGGTTTTGTAAATAAAGTTTTATTAGAAGACAGCTAAGTAAATGAGATAAGGTATATATTAACCAGTGTGATGTAAATGCTCCTAATTCTATATGAAATCAGCACATTGTGCCCCATAAATGCATTATGTATACATGATCTATGTGTTTAGGATTTAATTAAAAAAAAAAAAAAAAGATAGCCATACTTGTTCATTTACATATATTCTGTTTGTGCCTTCAAGCTATATTGGCAGAGTTGAGTAGTTGCAATGGACCTTTAGGTCCTCAAAGACTGAAATATCTACTATGTGGACCTTTACACAATAAGTTTGCCTCTTTTTGCCGTGGACCAGAAAGGCCTAAAGCTGTGGTTGTCAACCTGTGGGTCGTGACCCCTTTGTAACAATGAAAATACATCATGGCATTAGGAAGATTGAGAATGACTGGCCTTAAGGGTTCTTCTTATTCACATTTTCCTCATCTCACAGCTCACAAGGAAGTAGTCTACTATTTCCTTTTAATACGACTTTTGTAACCAAAATTTGCTTTCTTTTACTTTCATAACTGTCTTTCCGTCCCTCAGAACTATAATTGTGACTCTTTTCAGGATATTGCAAAGAACTTCTGATACAATTAGGAACGCTGAGCAAATTCTTAATTATTTCAGCTGTGTCATGGTCTGGGCATCTTGATGCACCACTCAGGATATTCTTTGCTATCAAGTTTTAAAGAAAGAAATGACAATGGAAAATAGAACAAATTCAGATTTAAGTTCTCTTTATCGCCTACTGACCAACGTGTTTTAATTTATTCCGCAGCCTCTTTCCAGCAGTGTTGCTTGTGAGTTTACATAGTAAGATTTTTGCTGTCATTAGATTATAATATTGCATTTTTGCCCCTATTAATAAATCAAAAGAAAAATGAAAAATGAAAGTCCCCAAAACTTAATACAGATAGGTCAAAACTAGAAATTATTAGGCATGCTGAAATTCAGCCATTTTTAGTGCGTATTCGACAGCCTTTGAATGTGAGCCAGGCAAAAGACTATTGTAATTCCACTGCAAAGAAAATAAACAAATAAAAAAAAATAGAAATGCTGTCAGTGAAGATTATATCTGAAAATGGAGGGCATAATGAGGAAATTTGAAATCTCTTCTGTGGTGAAAATCTTTTTTTCTCCCCATGGGCATGTTCTTTGCATATCTTTAAATACGTTCAGTTTCAGAACACATTCTTGGGGCGTGTACAAAAGCAAGAGGTTGCCAATAATAGCATGACAGTCAGAAACCTATTTTCCACATCCTTTGTTTGAACAAGCAGATTGACAGCTTATTCCCACTGTAATTACAATCCTCTGGTGGTGATGAAGTTTTAAGGGAGCCAATTGTCTCAGCTGTTATTCAGACCCAAGCAAGATGTTGATAAGACTCTCTTTGACAACCACAATCCTGAGAATGTGAGTTTCCATGGCTGACTCTCCACCCTGAAAAGGATTTTGTGCTTGACCTTTTACCCAATGGCTCTTGTAACTTGCCTTCTCCTTTTTTTTTTTTTCTTTATTGAATCATAGTTGTGTACATTAGTTCAATCATGGGGTACAGTGTGCGGGCTTCACATGCAATCTGAGATATTTTTATCAACCAATTGACATAACATTCATGAGATTTTCTCATTTACTATGTGAAAACATTTTTGATCTGTATTTAGAAGTTGTCAATCAGGTTGGTAACTTGCCTTCTTAAAGTTATTCAGTCTGGTATTTAATTAGACTATGATCTCATGGCCCCCCCAAAAAAAAAATGGCTAGAGAAAAATGGGGATGAGAGTTGTGAGATTAGGCTGCAATTTTAACATCTTGGTTAAATACCTCTCCATCTGTCTTAAAAAATCAATTAAACATTCAATTTTGAGGTTATTTTAGACTCATATTCAATTGTAAGAAATATTACCAGTGTCACTGGTAGTAAAGTTGTCCAAAACTATAATACGGTATCAGAACCAAGATTTTGGGACCAACGTGATCAGGGTGGAGAAAAGTTCCCTCACCACAAGGGATTCTCCTGTTAACCTTGAATCAACTTCCCATTCCCTTCACTCCCCGCCCCACGTCCCTAACCTCACAGCCACAGATCTGTTTTCCATTTCTGTAATTTTGTCATGTGCTAAGAAAATGCAGTCAGACAGCATTAGGTTCTGCTTTTTATTTTCATTCAGCATAATGATCTGAAGATTTTATTCAAGTGGTTGCTGATATCAGTAGTTTATATCTTTATTGCTAAGTAGTATTTCATGGTGTGGATGGACCACGGTTTGTTAACTCATTCTCCTACTGAGCACATATAGTGTAGGTAGTTTCCGGGTTTTTGCTCTTATGAATAAAGCCTTGAACATTCACGTACAGAGTTGGTGTGTGTGTGTGTGTGTGTCCATGTAAGCTGGCATGTCTCTGGGATGCATTCCTAAGAATGAATGAATTCTGTGGAATGAATTCCAACATAAAACTGCTGGTTGTATGTTGCTTGTTTAGTTTTTTATTGTTTGAGACAGAGTCTCATTACATTATCCTCGGTAGAGTGCTGTAGCATCACAGCTCACAGCAACCTCAAACTCTTGGCCTTAAGTGAATCTCCTGCCTCAGCCTTCCAAGTCGCTGAGACTACAGGCACCCACTACAACACCTGGCTATTTTTTTGTTGCACTTGTTTAGCTGGCCCTGCCTGAGTTTAAACCCACCACCCTCAGTGTATGTGGCTGGCACTGTAACCATTATGCTACGGGCGCAAGCCAGTTTTTTTAAGCAACCACCACTATTTTTCACAGTGACTATATCATTTTTCATTCCCACCAGTAATATATGAGTGATCCATTTTTCCTACAACCCGTCAGCAGTTGGTGGTGGTATTATCATTATTATTCTTATTGTTATTATTGTTTCAGCCAGTCTAATAGATGTGTAGTGATAGCTCACTGTGGTTTTAATTGACACTTCCCTTATTAATGATGTCAAACATCTTTCCATGTGCTTCTTGACCATCTGTGTACCCTCTCTGTTGAAATATCTGTTCATGTCTTTTGTAAGTTTTATAATTTTTTTTTTAACTGTTGGGATTTCAGAGTTCCTCTTCCATTTCTGACACTAGTTCTTCGTTAGATGTATGATTTGCAGAGATTTTCTCCCAGTTTCTCACTTGTCTTTCAACCTCTTCACAGTATTGTTCACGTAGGAAAAGTTTTTGATTTTGATGAAGTCAAGTTTATCAATATTCCCTTCTAAGGGTTTTACTTGTGGTATCAGGTCCATATAAACATTCTAAGTATTTTCTTCTTTTCCCTAAAAGTTTTAATTGCACTTGAAATTATAGCATGTCCCATGAATACCTGTGTTATTTGTACTGATTGGAGACTTTTGTCAAAACGTAAGAAATCAATCTTCAAATATTTATTTTCTTTTGATTTCAGTAATTATCTGAATGACAAAATATGTCCATTGTGGAAACTGTTTGATGTTTAAAATTTTCTTTTTCCAGACCACTGTCACGTTTCTGGATTGTAAACTATTTTACAGGTGAAAAACCTCAAAAAGAAAACATTGAATGCCAATGTCTGTCAGTAGAAATGCTGAGGTGGTTTTTGCATTTCCTTCCAGATTTATCAGCGATGCTGGTTAGTATTCAAGAAAGCTTCCAGCAAAGGCCCAAAAAGACTGGAGAAATTTTCTGACGAACGTGCTGCATATTTTAGGTGTTATCATAAGGTAAGATTCAATAATTGTAGCTTTTTAGAACTCTGTTCACATAAAAGGAGGTAACTTGAAGGCCCAGAGTCTGAAAACTTGTCTAGACTTTTTATCAAAAGTACAAGTGAAACTTTTTCAAAGGAGGAAACATCCCTAAGATCACATCTACCAGCTCATTGTGTAAAGTAACTGACTGATGTGCAGTGGTGGTGGGGGTCAGATCCAGTCTCTGATATAAAACTTACCATGTTAAGTCCTCTGCTGGACATATAACTGAAGCCCCTTGAGGGTGAGGACTGGATCCTCTTGGGTCCAGCTCAGTGCCTGATTCAGAACAGATGTTCATTCAGTGTCTGGGGGAGTGAAGGGAGAGGAGGAAGAGGAAGGAGTAGAAAGCAGGTGATTGGTGGGAGAAGAGGAAGGGGAAGGAGCAGAAAGCAGGTGATTGGTGAGAGAAGAGGAAGCTCCACCCATTGGTTGATTTCTTTAAGTTCCATGACTAAATTTAATTCACCTTTGCAGATTTCTCATTGCTAGTGAGAGAGGCTGCCTCACCAAAAATAGTAATTATGTGTTAAAATAGATCAAGGTAAATACCAGGTTTACTTACCACTTGGGATTCACAGATTAGCCAAGTCTTTCCCTCTACAGGGCAAGAGAGTTTTTCATAGTCCTTGTTAATGCACAGCCTAGGGATTTTTTCTTTTCATGAAAATGTGTAAAAGCACATGGTTAACACTCCCCCCACCCAAGGCTGCAGTTATTTTCATATTGAGAAACTGCTACTCTTTTGTGTGTGAAGGAGCTATGCTTATTTTTATGATAGAACATTTTAATTTTGGTTTTCCATCTTGAAGATTCTCTAATTCTTAGTTGGTGAGAATTCCTTAGGGCTGGGTGGTTTAGCCATTTGAAATTTTATGTGAAGCCAGTAGATCCATTTGCCACATGGGGGAAGTGAGCAGTATTTCCTTTTGTGCAAATTTTTCCAAAGTGGTGACTTTACAACATTGTGTAAAGAGCCTATGTTCACACCTTGGTTTATGCTGTGATGGAAACAGTAGGGGAAACAGAATTCTTTCTCAAACTAGAGAAATAAAAAGCATGCCTTGCTTTAGAGGCACACCTGTGCCTACATAAGGAAAAAAAGAACGCAAGACAAACCTTCGAGATGCGAGAGAAGGGACGTGTGCAGGGCGGCATCCTCCATGCTTTTCATGAAGCTGTCTCTCCTGAGAGCTACACCACTCCCATCCTTCCTTCTTTCCAAAGGAGGACCCAACTGTATCTCTTTCTGAGTCTACATTTTCTTGACCACTTATCTTCCATATGCCAGAGATTTCCACTATTCAAATCAGATTTCTTTATTTTGTTCTCAGGAGAAAGTCATTGAATTGCAAATCTATTATTAGGAGCAGTGTTCCATGAAGCCAGGATAGCAGAAGTTGGACCCCTGCAGATAACCTTGAGCCAAACTCTCCATGTCTATGACACACTGAACCAGATATGTTAGGTCCCGGTTCCGCAGTATCTTACCTAATCACTAGATGGTGAATCCTGTTATGGGAATGAATCTTTGTTGCTTTATTTTTGCTTAGGAGGCATTATCTTAACAGGGAGCTCAACAGGTGCAGGGGTAAGTTTGCTTTATCTGTTAGACAAAGGTAGAACTCAGGTGGCCAGAAATCGAAGTTGTATATTTGAGGCCAATCCCTGGAGATCTTTATTAATTTTTTTTTATTTTTTAAGGATTGTGCTAATTACTCTTATTGTATTTTATTTATTTATTTATGTTTGGTTGTAGTTGTCTTTGTTGTTTGGCAAGCCCAGGCCGGGTTTGAACCTGCCGGCCCCAGAGTATGTGGCCAGGTGCCCTAGCCCCTGAGCTACCCAGGTACTTTACAATTCTCCATCAAACTATTGTATGGACGCTGACTCATGTTTTTGAGGCTACCTTGTTTTAGTCGAGTTCCAAAAACATCTGGAAATATCTGATTCTTCATAATTTCCTATACTTGTTATTGAAACCACAAGGGGGTTTCAGACTCAGTCCGGTTGTTCATCACACAAAGACTCAATTATTGAGACAACAAGGATCATTGCAGGAGAAAGGTGTTTTGAATATGAAAGATGTTTTATCAGGAGACGGAGAGAAGCTGCCTCAAATCTGTGTCTCCAATTAATGGGTTCATGGGTGTTTGAGGATTTCATGGGCTTTTAAAAACAGGACCACGTGCCCTGGGGCAGGTGGTGGTATAACTCAGCTGTCCCTGACATTTCTGGCAGCAGGAACTGGTTTCACAGAAGACATTTTTTTGTGGACTCGGGCTAGGGAATGGTTTTGATGTGAGCATGGAAGCAATTGATCATTACGGTCTCTGTGCAGTCAAACTCTCGCTAATTTGCTAATGATAATTCTCCCTGGAGCTGGCGTCACCTCCTCAGCTCCACCGCAGATCATCAGGCCTGAAGTTCTCATAAGGAGCCGCAGCCTCGATCCTCTGTGTGCACAAGGTACAGGAGGCTTCATGCTCCAATGAAAATTTGGTGCTGCAGCTGAGCTGACGGGAGGTGGCGCTCAGGTGGAGCTTACATATATATATATATAAAGGATCATTGAAATTTGTTCAGAACCAGTTACATACCTACCTTCCTAAATGTAGAAAAATAAAACCTGGTCATCCCCAGGCCACTAATGGCCCTCTAGATCTATTCTGAGAACTCACATCGCATTCTGACAATGTTCACCTCAGCCAAGGTTTCCCAATGGTCGACACCAGGGTCTTTCAGCTTATTTTATCTCTCCGCACACTTGAACCTATAGTTAAACTTCTGCCGCATACTTAAATTATGTTGATCAAAAAAAAAAAAAAAAAAGAGAGAGAGAGAGAGAAAGAAAAGCATATACTTATTGGGCTTAGAATGTCTTTTGAAAATGATTTCATTAATGATCTTTTAGTAATTTTCGTGGCACACCTAAGATCTTCCCATGGTGTGCGGTGTGAAAGTCACTGGTTTGCAAGACCACATGATTTGACTCCCGCTTGCTGGTCAGTCCCACTTCACTCTGCCCCGGCTGGATGGGGTCTCCACTCTCGTTAGAAGACGCCAAGCACATTGGGACCTTTGTATTTGCTCTTTGTTTTTTCATGGAATGCTCTCCCCTAAATACCCGCATGGCTCACTCCCTGCCTATGTTCTGGGTATGACTCAAATTTCCCCTCTGAGTGAGGCTGTTTGTTTTGTCTCACTTATTTCAAATAGAATCCACCTACTCTGCCCTCCCCTGACCCCCTTATTTGTTCTGCTCAGCACTTATCAATACCCACTACCTTGATTGGTTCCTACCATCTTCCCCGCCCCCTCCCATAAATAAAGTCCAGAAGAAAAGGGATTGTTTTTGGGGAGGGTAGGTGAGGGGTAACTAATACAGCACCTAACCCATAGTGGACACTTTTTAAAAATACCAGCTGACAAGCAATAAATGTTATTGATAGAAGGAATGGAATATGTACAGACTTCTGTGTCTCATGCTTTGATTTAGCTGATGGGAAGAGGTCTGCCCTGGAGGTAACTGAAACCAGGAAAAGGTACTTTGATTTGGAGGAAATAGGGTGAGTGGTGGTTAGGGGGGAGAAAAAGCAAGGATTTGAAAGTTTCAGCAGAGACTCAAACATAAAACCAAAGCAAATTGAAAAGTTCTTGACTGTGAAATGAAGAAGGGGAAGTTGAGGACAAAGTAGCCTGGATTCAGACGTCTACCTGCTGGCTTTGGAACTTAATATGTAAATCTTCAGGGAACTGGTGAGCCGCATTCTCTTTCATCTATAATAATCATTAACCAAAGTTCAAAGCATCAGAATGTAAGAATTATCTACATTAAGCCTCGAAGGCCTTGATGAGTTCCTGTAGCGCATTCATCCTCCTCACCGTTTCAGATCTGATACATTCAGTATGAATCTCTTGGGGGCATATAAAAAGCTGGAGTGATTCTGAGATAGGCATTTTTCATCTAAAGACTGTGTAATTTATGAATCTTGATAATAAAATACTAGGGTTCTAAGTGGCATACCGTGACCAAATTTCAGAATGTATGCTAATATAAATAAAGCGATTGCCAAAAGCACTGGGGGAATGCACATGACCTTATTTGATCAATACAGAGAAGGCGTGTAGACACAACCCTCTCCTAGGAAACGGCATTTGTAAAAGCACCATACTTCTTCCATTTCATTTTTAGAGACAGTATGAAGGGAAAATGCCCATTTTGCATATCTGATTCTTTTCAGAAGTTTTGACATAAGAAAGAAACTGTAAAATTTTAAAACTTGGTTTCTCCTCACTGGAAAGATAGCTATCATTGCTCTCATGTAAAAGTTGGAAAAGAAATATATGAATAATGCACATATAGAATAAGCCAATTGTCATTTCTCTACCTCTTCCACGGAATGCCTCTGAACCAACACAGCTGTCAGAGGATGCTGTGAATTTGATTGATTGTAATTGATTGCAACAATATTTAAGACTCTGGTGATGTTAAATATAGTTTCTGACCTTCTTGTTAAATAACAGCTCCTTGTTGTCATCGAAAAGTTGCTCAACCAACCAGGAAGGGTTGAGAGTTTCCTTTTGTGGTTTTACTTTTTTGGGATGAATAACATTTGAGCAGAAGCTTGAGTGGAAGGAAAACCAGCCAAGGCACAGGTTGTGATAGGAAGTGTGCCAGACCAGGGACCTGGGGACCCGGGACCTGGGGACCCGGGTTCTAATCCCAGCTTTGCCATCACATGCTCTGCGAAGTCACTCACCTTCTGTGTGAAGGTGACCTCCAAGGCACACATGAGCTTCCTCGTTATCACACATTTGTGAGTGTACAGGATTAATTTCACCTTGCAGCAAAGGACTATTATTAATCAAGAGAATCTCTGCTCAAGAAGTTGTGTTGCCAAAAGATAGAAACCCAGCCAGGTGCAGTGGCTCATGCCTGGAATCCCAGCACTTTGCGTGGCCAAGGTGAGAGGAACACTTGAGCCCAGGAGTATGAGACCAGCCTGTGCAACTTAGCAAGACCCTGTCTCTACCAATAATTTACAAAAAAGAAAAAAATATATAGAAAGCCCTTTACTTATTTTAAATTTTTTTTTGGCAGATCGGTTCCTCTTATTTCTCTTCACGTGTTTTATTCTTAAAGTTACACATATTCCTTTAATGAATGTAAACAATTTTGAAATGTGTGAAGTAAAATGAAAAAAAAATCTGATGTTGGGTCTTATTCTCTGTCTTCAGAAAAAAATACTAATAAGCTAATGTACACTTTTAAAATTCTTTCCTCTGTCTATACATATATAAACATTCTCACACATATATAGATTATTTCTCCTTAAGTGGACCATAAATCCAAGTTTCTCCAGGATACACTTGATGAGTCTATGGTTCTTGCATAAATTTGAGTGGCAATTTCTTTCATATGCAAAATATTCTGGTTTATGAGATCAATTATTTGGTTGCACTAATTATACTAGACCCCTCTACTTTATGTTTGGACTATAATCCTTAGTCAATAATTAAAAGCTGTGCTTTATTAATTTAACTGCTCAAAAGTACTCTTTAGTAATGATAAACCATAATCTGTTTAACTCACATGAATTGGGCAATTAGCAAAAAATTTCAAACTTTTTTGTCCTTTTTGTGTATCCTTTGGAATTATTATTATTATTTGCTAATACAATTTCTAATATAGCAAACAATCTGTGAATTTTATGTGGTCAGGCTACTGTTTTTGGATGAAAGAATCTTGGAAGTAAGATTACCAGGTAATAGTAAGTACCTTTGAGCTTTTTGTAGCTCTGGCCAAATTGACTCTAGAAAGTTATACAAAACCACACATCCACTGACAGCTTATAAAATTGCTCCTCATGCCAGATTCCACTCCCTCCCTCCATATCACATGTAAACTTTTCAGTTTAAGCAGTTTATTTTTAAGCAAGTTGCAATGAACAAATGGATTATTTCAGTTATTTCACATGTACAAATAAAGATCCACTCTTCAGGGAGACAGTCCAAATTTACAACTCGGACCGGCACTGGTCCAGTTTATTTTAAGTGATCAGGGACATGGAGATATTTATGGAAAGAGTGAAGCCAGCTACGTGGGGGTTGGGATATAACTGTCTACCCTTGTTCTTTCTAAAGAACCCTTTTATGAAATGTTTGCTTAAACTGGTAGGTCCAAGGATCCTGAGGGGAGAGTGTGACACAATGTCTTGTGGTCACAACTTTTGATTAGATTGGGGCATATCCCTCCTAACTGTTACTGTGTCTTTAAGCCATTAGTGTTTTCTTAGGAAAGATAATATGAAAACATTCAAAGATTTGGAACACATTATACAAAATCTTTTGGCAATTGTAATAATAATATTTATTAGAGCATTATAAATTCTTTGAATTTTTTATTGAAAAATATGAAGGTAGTATAAATATTATGTGGGTACCTTTTAATGTAATGCTCAAGTTGGAGTTTTAGTGTCACCTGAACAGTGTTCACTGTAGCCAGTAGGCAGGTTTTTTAACCCCTCCCCTTTGCCCCTTGACCCCTCTTGATTTCCGGTGACCTTTCCATCTCTCTGTGCCCATCAATTAGCTTCCAGTTATTTGAGAGCAAATGTGGTCTTTGCTTTTCTGTTCCTGAGATATTTCACTTAGGATGAAATTTTAAACACAATAATTATGTAATTGTAATACTAATAATTAGTTGTTTTTAACATGTCAGAAGCATTGTGGATGCAGAAATGGAAGGTGTTCCTATTATTTTTATTTTCAAAGACCACCTATGAAAGTTAAGGGCTTGCACCATTTCATTCTCAGTAGGATAATAGCTTTCATTTTATTTTTTTTAAGAATGAAGTAATTTGAAGCTTCTGCAGAGCTTTGCGATTTGCATATATAATTTGCGATTGCTCACTTAATCCATTCAGTCCCACAAGGGAAAAAATAATTAGGATGCAGCTTACAAAGACACGGCAGAAAATTGCCTTTTAGGTAGAAGTCTTGTTTTCACTTGGTAAACATAAATAAATCATTATCTATAAATTATCATCAGCAGAAGAAGAGGAAAAAATTTGAAATTGAATCCTTGTTTGCCTAAATGGCTTTGACTTTGCAACACATCAGAAACATACTTAATATTCCCATACAATGCAAACTAATTGCGTAATTCTGACCAGTTCCTTAAAGGAGTGTGCTTTTTAAATATCTGATTGTATTAATCTTCCATTGAAAACAGAAAAAGAAATTTCAACAGTTTCCCTGTGTACTTACAAAATAACTCATTTAGAAAATTGAATTGCATAATTTGCAATTGTTTTCCAAGTTGTTAATGAAAAACTGTATCGATAGCAAATTAAACTTTTAAAGTATGAACACTTTGTTAATCGCTGGCTGTTCAAACATGTATTTCAATGAATACTATATTTATGATGAATAAGACATCTGGAGTATGGCTTTAAACAGGCAAATTAATTTGGCAGCCCATTTTTGAGCATCCTGAATTAGATGGAATGCTATAGATTTATCAGAAATTTAGAAAAATGTTGAGTATTTCCTTTTTTTAAATGGAATCCTAATACTTTGTGTATTTGATACTTAGAAAACTAGAAACCAGCAACTTCATAAGTAATGAAGTGTCTCTCACATCGCTCCCTGCCTCCCATTCTAACCTAAGCAAAAGTCTTCATCACTTTTTGCTATTGCCTGCTGGACTCTCCAGAGTTCATCTCATGCCCTCAGGAGAACCTCTTGTTCCTAGTCTCCCCATGGCTGGGTATGACCAAGTCAGCTGCATGGGACTCAACTGCAGAGGCACCCTGAGTGACTGAGAGATTTCATTTGAGTGACACTTCCTTATGGAAGGTGCATGAGACAGGTGCATGAGACAGTGCCTTGTTCATCATCTACTTTTACTCTGCAAGTCCTCAGCTCAGGGACATTTTGGTGTAGGGGGCTGTCCAATGCATTGTGTGGCATGTGGCGGCAGTCCTGCCTTCTACCTGCTAGATGCCTGCAGCACCCTGTAGGACAACCAAAAATATCTGCAGACTTTGTCAAATATCTCCAGAGGTGGAAACAGGGAGGGGAAATCTTCCCGAGATTGAGAACCACTGGCCAGCAGAATAATCTTTCTAATGCATAGACATGACTGTTGCATGTGCCTGCTTAAGCCTTTTGATTTATGCTCTTCAGATTTTGTGAATGACACTAAAATCTTTAGTGCAGCATGAAAGGCCCCTTAGAGTCTAGCTGTGGGCCAACGGCTCCAGCCTTGTCTGTTTCCAAACCACCCTCCTCAGCAATGCTCCTTCCCGTGTTTCCATGATACCAAGCTCTACAGGTTCATGGTTGCATGCACATAGTTTCTTCTGCATAGAAATTCAGCTTTGCTTTCTTGGCCTCACAAACCATTGCCCAGCCTTCAAGACCCATCTTGGGACTAACAAAGCCTGAATCGAGAATGATGGTGCATTCATTTAGTCAAGAGTAGTCTGGTTTTCTGTTGAGTTACTATCCGTGTGACTTTCTAACTGTATAAACAAGTTGACCTGTTTAGGCTTCAAAATTCTTACGTACAATGGGAATACAGTAGTGTATTAGAAACTAGTTAGAAAGATTGTGAAAAAATTATATGATGTTGAGGTTCCCTTGGATCTCAACCTGGGACAGTGATCAGTGAGGGAAACAATGCTGGGAAAATCAAAAGACTTTACACTAATCTTATAGCATAACACCCGGAAGCTAAAGAGGGCATACACTGTTTTACATGCCAGGTGGCAGCTTGAGACAGTGCAGCAGGCAGTCTTTTATTTGGTATGTGTAAGAATACACAGCAGTCAGGGTTAAAAAATGAGAGAGGGAAGATTATGAAGCCCAGAGAGGTTGGGTAAAGGGTAATGGTAGGATAAACAGTGACCTAGGGGAATGGAACATCTAAAGTGACATGTGACATGTACAGCAAGAAGAGAAAGGAGAAAACACATTTCACCCTTAGAGGTATCTCACCTGCCCTAATTAAAACTGCTGATCAAGAATCTACAGGTCTTAGCCCACCTGCACTGCTGAATCCCCACGCCGGAATAGTCATGCAGACATTTCCCTGACTGGGCACCTTACCCTGAGTTGGAAGGTGTGCGAGGAATTCAGCCGACTTGCCTTCCACAAAATGACATGATCAATAGATGCGCTTAGAACCCAGCACCCAGCACACAGTTCAGAACCAGATGAACATTGGCCCCCTCTGCAGTTGTCAGCCTGCTGTCATAATAATGTCTGCTGTACAAGGTTCCACAGGTGGCCCACAGGCAGGCCTCAGCAGCAGCAGCTTTTACAGGTCTGGGAGACTGTGGGAACCTTGCAGATCAGATCATTGGATCTTTCCCTTTGTGCAGACCTGCTGTGCTTGGTAGGTTTGGTGTAAATAATCATTCTCTGGGATTCTCCTGCCAGGATTCAGATCTAGTGTCTCTGACACTGATTGGGAATGGTCCAAGCCTGGGCATTTTAATGACATCACTGTGTCACAGTCTTCTTGCTTTTGCAATGCAAACAATGACAGTGCTCACCTCAGGAGCTAGAGCTTTAGCTTTTTTTTTTCTTTTGAGATAGGGTCTTGCTTTGTCACCTGGACTAGAGTGCCGCGGTGTCATCGTGACTCACTGCAACATCAGACTCTTGGGCTCAAGAGATTCTCCTGCCTCAGCCTCTCAGATTATAGATGCGAGCTGCCACACCCAGTTGCTTTTCTTATTTCCTCTCACTTCAGCCTCCCAGAGTGCTAGGATTACAGGTGTGAGCCACGGGAGCTGGCCAGAGCTTTAATTTAACAAGCATTTTGTAGGGTCTACACTGTGAGAGACAAGAGTTGCTGGCCCTGGAGAAAGGGCAAGAAACAGAGCAGATGGAGCTCTGACCCTGCTCTAGTCAGAAAGAGCCAGACTGAAAAGAAATATGTAAGTAAATTCCTTAGTATGTTGGTGTGACTGTAAATGCCAAGGAGATAATTAAAGCAGGAAATGAGAAGAGGAAATATTGAGTGAGAGGGCTGTAGTTTTAAATAATGAGGAATGGTGTCATTGATACGATAACACGTGAGTAGATGAATATAGTGGGGGACTGAGCCAAAGGCATCGCTAGAGCCCCTCCAGGAGGAGTGTACTTGTTTGATGGGACAGAAAAAGCCTGCATGGATGAAATGGATTTCTATTGGTCTCTAGTGAGAAGATAAAGTTGGGCTTTGAAGATAATAAAGCCGTTTGTCTATGGATTTTATTTCAGCAGAATTGTGTCTCTTCCATATAATGACTGGTAGCATCACAATTAAGCCTGTGTTTGCAGACAGGAGCATTCTGGAAGTTCCAAAGAACTGTCCACAAGGTCAACAGGACTTCAGTGAGCAGTGTTATTTCTTCCAGCTCTGAAAAAAAGACTGACTTCTCTTAGAGGAACTCAAGAGTATGCAGAAAGAAAACGTGTGTTGGACTGTATCTCGAGAAGAGAAGATGGAAGTTTGTTCAAAACGATTGGCAGGCAGTGGTATCCAACATAACCACATATTGGAGTCAAAGAGCCCAGGACAACAAGGTAGTCTTCTGTCAACCCTTGTGTTCCTCCAGGAAAGGCAGGCCAGACTGCTTCCTATCGGCCGGGAGTCTGTTGAAGGAAGGATGCTGGGGAGGCTGGGAAGGGCCAGCTACTGATGGGACACAAAGGCCACCAACAGGATTGAGATCAAAGCACCACCTGTGTCCCTTCTTGACAGGTCTGGACGCATATCCTAAATGGACCCACATGCCCACCTGTGCTGTTTTCTTCATACTCAGAACCTGTGATTGGCTGGAGGTCCTTGTAAAATGTCCAAGACTGGTGATGCTGGGAGTAGCAAAAGATGAGTGTGGACAAATCGAAGTTACAAACAGGATAAAGGGCCAACCATGTCAGGACTGTGTGGTGGGTCAGCTAAACACATGGACTAAATTCTAGAGTTGAACTTTCTCCCCTGATTAGTTGCAGTAGTCACGCACTCTTTGAAATTAAAAAAAGAAAAAAGATTGCTAGTGATTCTAGTAATAATCACGATCTGTGTTTCCAGCTTAATAAAAGCAATGGTGGTGGGGGAAGGGGCAGGAAAAGCATTCTCTGTCAATGTTTATCCTGAATCTGACAATCACAGATAATGTGGACTTAGGCAGACAGACCCAGGAGATTGAGAGAAACAGAATTTTTGTGCGGAGGAGAGCCTTCCGTGGATGCGAAGACTATTAGCTGAAATGCGGTTGGAGACAGAGCAGTCCTAGGATGCCAAAACATCGCCCAGCTGCAATTACACACAGGCAAGTTGGTATTTTACCAAAGAGAAGTGGCAGCTGTCTCAGAGAGATCAAACCGAGCCTCGGACATGGGGCTGTCCAACCTGATCGCTTTCTGATGCCCGGCAGCGTGAGGTTATCAACAACAAGGTTTGCCTGAGCCTCATCAAACCTCACCTTCCCTTTTAGAAATACAGGGGATAGAAAAATTGAGAGTGCCACGGGAAAACGGAACTTTCTAGAACATGGAACATTCTACAGGAAAACCAACAGGATTTTTTCCAAAAGGCAAGTATCGCTTGTCTTCTAAATAGAGAGAAATGTAATGCTTAAGTCCTCCCTGGATCCTGGATTGGAGTGACGTTAGCAAGGGTGGGCATAGCTCTAAAAGACGTGCTGGGGATGTTTAGGGAACTTCAGATATGGGATAGGAATTAGGTGATTTTCTTAGCTGTGAAAAATAGCATTGAGGCGATATGAGAGAACCTATTATTTGTAAGAAATAGCTGCTGAGGTTGCAGAGATGATAAACATGAATGCCTGGGAGTTACCTCCAAATTGTTTAACACAACACACGTGTGCGCCTGCAGGCACACACAGACACCAACTTCATTTATATGTAAACAGAAAGATAAAGGAAATGTTCATAGTAGTTAAGGACACATTAGTGTGTATTGCATTATTCTTTCAGCTTTTCTGTGTTTGAAAATCTTCACTCTAAAATTGTAGAAAAGAAAATCATAAACACCAAATTCGTGGAGAAAAGAGCAGAACTCAGCAATAAAGAACATTTATTTATTTATTTATTTATTTATGTTGGGGATTCATTGAGGGTACAAGAAACCAGGATACCCTGATTGCATTTGTTAGCCTCCTAAGTAGCTGGGACTACAGGCACCCGCCACAGCGCCCGGCTATTTTTCTGTTTTGCAGTTTGGCCGAGGCTGGGTTTGAACCCGCCACCTTCGGTATATGGGGCCGGCGCCCTACTCGCTGAGCCACAGGCACCACCCTATATAGTATTTTTAAAAAGAGCTAACCAATAGAGCTAGAAGTCAAAATTGTGGGGGGTTTTTTGGAGCATTGCTGACCAAGAAAAAATGGAATTGACTTAACTTATTTCTATATGTCAACTGTGGGTGACTGCACAGGGGTGTACACAAGTAGAGATTCAGCACAGGGGTGTACACAAGTAGAGATTCAGCAGGCTGCGCTCTTGAAATTTCTATGCTTTACTGTTTGTACTTGACCCGGAGGACTTGACTTTCAGCTTCCTTTGCTAGGTGTTTCAAGCAGAATTTCACTTGAATAGCAGCCTGGGCTTTAATCCATGGTGCCACGTGTATCTTCATAAAAGCAAGGGTCTTTGGGAAGCTGACTTTTCTTTAATCGTTTGAAGTTCAAATAGGAAAGATGAGTTTAGTAAAAACTGCCTTCTTTTGAATTGGCAAATACTTTATTTCTACCTAGAAATAAAGCTTGGCATTCCTAGGTTTTTCAATTTCCAAGTGATGCACTTTGAAACATCCTTGTGAGTCATTATGGAAGTTTTGAGATATACAAAAGTGAAGAAATGCAAAATCTGCACAGATGTGAACAAACGAAGCTCTTGACACTAATAAGCCGAGCAAAGTGAAACTTGCAGGTGAATCAAAAAGCTGCTGAGTTTCTTGAAAGTGAAATAAATCATGGACCATAACTCAATCTGTCTCAAAACTTCTATAGTGACTCATGTATAAATAGCTTACAGTTTGCAGAAATATCCTTTAACTTATCTGTCTCCAAAATAGTTTGCTGCTTTATTTTATAAATTTGCTTACCTGGTCAACTATTCATTTGTTATTGTTTATTTTTTAAAGAGCTTGCTATAGAGAGTTAGTATTAGGGGGAAAAATAGGCATTTAGAAGCCAGAGGTTCTAGATTTGACTGTCGTTTTACTCTCTTTGCTATCTGTGAAATCATAATTAATTTTCCTCTTTGATTCTCACTTTAGTGATCCTTGTAACAGTACCAAGGATGCTATATCACCCAGAGAATTTAGAATCACATTGTAATCTGTGTTTGGTTGAAGTGAGTGGGGTTTATTCTTGAGAAGTGGATTTATAGCTATTAGGAAGAGGATCAAGGAAAATTCATTTCTTTATTTCATTATACTGGCTCTCTGTTTCTATATTACAGGACACTATATTAGATTCCTTTTAAATAATTAAAAAAAAAACACCCAAATGAATCAACTGCTAAAATAAGATCATTAACCGATGTTCCAATAGAGTTCCTGGATGATTGTGTACTTGGCTAGGAAGTCTGGTCTTTTTCATAGAAGGGGCAATATTGTTACCCAGTGGGATTTGAGAGACAACTCAGTGAAAATTCTTGGCCAAAAGAAAATCAGACAGAGGGTGTATTAGCCAACATTTGCTGTGCCAATAATTTCAAAATCTTAACAGCTTACAACAGTGCTTTTCAACTCACAGTACACTTAAACATTCACAGCACACTTATGTTGATCAAAATATGAGTGAAAAAAGGAATATATTCACTGTGCTTTGAACTTCTTTCACGAATAATTTAATTAATGATCTTTAAAATTTTTCATGGCACACCTAAGATCTTCCTGCGGCACACTGGTCAAAAATCACGGGTTTACGACGACACGTCTTCACCTCTTGCCCAGTTGGAATAGTTGGAGTTAGCGGAAGTGCAAATATCTCCTCAACATGTTTTAGATAAAGACCCAGAAGTGGGATTGTTGAATCAGATAGAAGTTCTATTTTTCATTTTTTGAGGAACCTCCAAACTGGCTTCCACAGAGGCTATGTACCTTTTTTACATTCCCACCAAGAGTGTGTAAAGCCTCCTCCCTTTCCACATCCTTGCCAATGCTTGTTATCTTTTAGGTATTATCTGTTTGTTTTAATAGTTGGGAGTTGATGTCTCATTATGGTTTTGATTCACGTTTTCCTGATGATTAGCAGTGTTGAGAATCTTTTTGTACACCTGTCAGTCACTTTATGTCTTTGGGAAAATGTGTGTTCAAGTCCTTCACCCATTTTTACATTGGCTTGCTTATTTATTTATTTATTTGCAGTTTGGCTGGGGCCGGGTTTGAACCCGCCACACTCGGTATATGGGGCCGGCGCAAGTTGTTTTTATATTTTGGATATTAACCTGTTTGCAGGTGTATGGTTTGCAAATGTTTTTTGCTTATTAGAGGGTGCCTTTTCACTCTGTTGATTACTTCTTTTGCTGCATGGAGGTTTTTAGTTCTATGTAATCCTACTTGTCTACTTTTGTTTTTGTTGCCTACGCTTTGGTGTTATAGCCAAGAAACCATGGTCAAGACTAATGTCATAAAGGTTTTTTTGCTGTGTTTTCTTCTAGTTATAATGGATTAAAAACATGTATTAAGTTTTAATCCGTTTTGAGTTGATTTTTGTTTACAGCATCAGTAAGGATACAAGTTCAATATTTTTTTGTGTGCCCATGCAGTTTTTCCAACACTATTTGTTGAAAGTATTTCCATTTTCCCATTCTGTGGTTGAAAGGATGATGTTAACCCAATTAAGGTGGCATTATATTGGCAAATATTTTAAGAAGAATAAAATATCATTTCAAAGTAGAAGAGATTAGCTGACAAATAAAAGATTGGTGTAAAGTAACCATCTTTCTCAGCAGGTTATTGGTATGAATCATTCTGCTTAGGAACAGGAAAAAGGATGGGGATTCTGTAATAGGAGGCAGTGATTTTTCTTCAGTGAATCTTCTGGGAAGATACGAAGATACACCTGTCTTTAGCCACTGTCTGTAGAAACAGGCTGATCACCTTGGACAGAGAAGAAATTTGATCAGAGTCTACAGAGGAGCACCCAGTATGGGACTTGGGAAGGGCTTTTACTCCTTTAAGGGCTTAATGAGTGGCTGCCCAGTGTCCCTTTAGGGCAGCTCTGCTGGAGCATCAGCTTGTTTTTCTTCCCTTCCAAACTCCTGGGAAAGACTTCTCTGGGAGAGCATCCCATAATGGAGAAAGGAAAGACAACAGCAAGAAATCCGAGGGCTGTGACTCTACGTCAAGGTCATGGATGGGGAAAGCCAAGACAGAAATAAGGGAGTACAGGTGACGCCAAAGAACCAGAACCAGGGAATTGTGCTCTGGGGATTGGAATGTACCCTCAGAGCTCAATGCCTGGAATTACTCCCCACATGTCTTCACAGAGCCACAGTGTAATTCACACATACGGATGGAGATGTCGGGCTGAGGGGCCTGCGCCCACTGCTCTAGAGCACGGCCAGGTCAAGCCACACTGTGCCCTTCACTGCAACTGGGATCCAGCTGAAATTGTGGAATACAAATATAAAAAGTTAGGTTTCTATTTAGCACAGAAATAGTTTTATTGAATCACTATAGTGTGTTGTTTCCATTTCTTTTTTTTTTTTTAAATGTTTTTATTTTTTTGTTTGTTCCCATTTCCATAAAAAAATCAGGTGTTTATAGAGGCTTGCGTGCACACCGGCATATCTTTCTGTGTACTGCGTGCATGTGGTAAGAAGGACGAAGGGTGTGGACAGGCTTTAGAGTGTTTGTCACTTTGCATTATTACATTTTTCTACTGGTTGCAAGTACTGAATTTTCTGTTAAAAATAAAAGACAAGAAAGTAGCTAAATGAGTTTTGGCTGAAAACTTAAAAAAGCTTGAGAGATGTTGATCTCCTTAGGTCTGTCTGGTTTGCACAGCTGGATCTGGGTTGGCAGGGGTGCAGAGCTGCAGAGGTGGTTTACCCTGGAAGGCAGGTATCAAGGGCAGAAGTCAAATGCTAAAACCTGTAAGGAAGCTTAGCCCTTGCCTAATGAGTTAGTTGCCACCCCAGGGCCTTTGCACATACCATTGCCTGTGTCTGGAATGTTTGTGCCCAGCTGTCCATGTGGTTTGCTCTTGCACATCCAATGAGCCTCTGCTCCAAAGCTCTGCTCAGCAAGAGCGTCTTTGGTTCCTTAAGCAAAACAGCAGCAGAGTCTCCCTGAGCTCCATTACCTAGAATTCCCTTTCTCATGTCTCAAACCAACAGCTTAATTTGTACATATACCAAATCAGTCTGTACAGCTTGATTTTTCCTTACTTCCTTTTTCTTGCCTGATAGGAAGTTGTTAATTTATTTTCTCTCATTGCTGAAATATAAGCTCCGGGAGGGCAGAAAATGTGTCTATCATTCAACTTCTGATCTCTGGTGACTAGAATAGTGCTTGACACAGAGTGAATAATAAAATGAATACAAGAATGGATGAGCAAATAAATTTAAAAAATTTTTAAAAAGTTAAAAAATTAAATTAAGGAATGAATGGATGTCGGGAAGATTTTTGGAGAGGGAATATAGTTCCTTTACAATTGTACGTAAGCGTTTCCCTCACTGAATACTGTTACAACTTAAAAAGGGAATTATTTTACCTGTGAATTTGGACATAAAGGCATGCAACATAGATCCAGCTGCTTTAATACAGAAACAAAATACTGTAAAAACATAATTCATGTAGCGCTTAAGGCCTGCCCATTATTTTGTTCTGTAAAGGAAGAATGAAACCTGCATCTCCAGAGGCTCAGAAAATACTTTCTCTAAGCCATTTTCAGACTGGCAGGAAATAACTTCTGGTTGATCTGAAATATAAGGCAAAAACAAGAAATTCAAACTGAGGGTCAACTGAAAGAGTAGTTTTATGAACATAGCCCCTCATAGTTAGGGCCCTTCTGTAGGCCTCGTGTTAAATAACACTGATATTACATGAGAATTTGAGACCTGAAAACTCGTGATATTTGTTTCCTCAAAAATGATTCTTCTGACTCAGCACCTGTGGCTCCCCGGGCTAAGGCGCCAGCCACGTACACCTGAGCTGGCGGGTTCGAATCCAGTCTGGGCCACGGAACAACAATGGCGGCTGCAACCAAAAAATGGCGAGGCGTTGTGGCGGGTGCCTGTAGTCCCAGCTACTTGGGAGGCGGAGGCAGGAGACTCGCTTGAGCCCAGGAATTGGAGGTTGCTGTGAGCTGTGATGC
>CAUYON010172613.1:0-30574 GCA_963573935.1 Arctocebus calabarensis
GAGACGGGGAAAGACCGGGAGAGAAACGGAGAGAGCTTTTCTCTCCCCACTTGAGTTCTCTCTCTCTACCAGGAGCTTTAGTGTTTTCTGTATTCTTTTCTGTAAATAAATTCTGTCTTACCACTGGAAAAAAAAAAAAAAAGAAAAAAGAAAATGCCACGAAGGCTATGTTAAACAGTTTGATGAAAACATTTCAGATTGTATATGAAACCAGCACATTGTACCCCTTGATTACACTAATGTACACAGGTATGATTTAATAAATAAAGAAAGAAAGAAAGAAAAGAAAAGGGGAAAAAAGAGAGAGAAAAACAAAATCCTGACCTTCCAAAGCTTCCATCTTGCTCAGCACCTCTGAAGTGGGTGCAGGTGATACAGCCCCACAGAGCAGAGAAGCAAGGCAGAACTCCTGAGGAGGAAAGAGCAGAGGTTTTCATCTCACACGACCCTGGATTGTGAAAGCCCAGCCTCCACCATTCTCCCGGGGAGAACCTGGCCTCTCTCTGCTTTCATTTCCCTGCCACAAAGTTGCCTGCCATGCAAGATTGTCCAGGATGAAGGCAAAATGTGGGGAAGCACTCCACATGCCTGACCTAACAGCCTTACCAGTGAGCAAAATGATTAAAATAAACAAAAGGCTGTGGCCATCTAAAGTAGGATGAAAAAAATCATTTAAAAAAATCATAAAATCATATACCATCTAGGCCAGGTGTTGTGGCTCACATTTATAATCCCAGCACCCTCGGAGGCTGAGGTAGGAGGAACGCTTGAGGCCCAGATTTCAAGGTCAGCCTGGATAACAGAACGAGACCCTATAACTAAATTAAAAAATTTAAAAAGTATACAATACAATCTAATTGTCTTTGTAAGTTTACCATTTAATTATTCTACCAGAATCAAAGTATAAAATCCAATGTTAATATTTGGGTAAAAATTTGGTTGTAGCATTCTGTTCATAAGCCTTAAGTGGTCATTTGTCTTTATGTATAGTTAGAAAGAGGTAGAGTCTCCTCAGCCCAGAACTTTCCAGAAAAATTGCACATTTGAAAACATGAACTCATTCAAATGTCCTTGCAGGAACCTTTGGGCTCGGAGCCATCTCACCCCCAGAGTTCAGGCGAGAGCAAGGCAGTAACCTGCAGGCAGCCGTCGGGGCTTCAGTCCAACTGCACAGAGGCCTGGGGACAAAGGCTGTCCCTCCGGCCTCTCTTCCCTCCCAGGACATCCTCCTCCCCACTGGGCCACTGCCTAACAGCTCTAAGGCAGGAGGGAGGGAGCGCTGTCTGCCATTCTCCCATCTCTTTGTCACATGAGCTGGCTCCACCCCCCACATTTCCCCCTATTTTTAGTCTTGGCTCTTCAACATTCCCCAGCCTCTCAGCAACCCTTGCCCAGTTACTTTCACCAACTCCAGTAGGCCTGGCCATGTCATGATGTCCTTTGTGTGGCCAGGAAATGTCTGCTGGATGTTAACCAGTGCACACACTCACACACCCACTCACTCCTGCACACACAGGCACGTGCTTGCTCACACGCGTGCATACACACACACATGACCATTTCAAGTCCCCCCAGAACACTCCACCGGCACTACTATCTGCAGCCACCAATATTTTGGGGAAATCTACAGCCTCTGGGAAGCAGAAGACCAGGAGTTCCTTTGTCTTTAGAATTTCACAGCCCGGCCCTGAGGGAAACGGAAAGCGCGTAGTTCAGGCACTCGGACTTGGGGAAGTACGTGAGGGCTCAGAGCACTGCTTCCCGCCCTCAGCCCAGAAATGACTCTCTGAGAAGGAAAACCAAGAGAGGCGGAGGTCAGGCCAGGTGTCTGAGAAAGGCCCCTTCCTCTCACACTCCAGGTAGCCCAGAGAAGGGACACCTCAGTGGGGCAGGGAGGCTTGTGGGATCCCAGGGACAGGAGACCTGGGCCCCTTGGTCCCTTGGCCCCTTGGCCCCTTGGTCTGGTGGAGGGCTGGGAAGATGCCCAGTGCAGAGGACAGGCGGCTGTGTGGTGAGTCTGGGCAAATAGCGGCAGGGCTGCTCAGAGCTGCAGCTTCTAGAGCAACAGGAAAAATCCCACGAGCAAAGGGCCAGTCCCAAGGAGCCTCACATGCAGACCTGACTGCTCCACAGAGCCCAGGGCCCCAAAAGAGTGGAGGACATTTCTACAGATGCAAATTTGGACACGCAACGGTCAAGAACCCAAGGCACAGTCACTGGCAAGGCTCAGATGTGACCGGTGAATAGTGGTGGGGGAACTAAGCTGTCTAAGATCTAGAAAAACAGAAACAAATTGGGTTTTAGACAACTGTAGCAGCTTACTTTTCTTGCTGACCCGAGTCTGTAACCCAGAATTCACAACGGCTATATCTTCCCTCCATTACCCCCTCTTCTGAGAGTAGTAAGCCCAAAGGGTGCCTGGCAGAGAACTTGGGGGGACGGGCAGCAGGTGCCTCCAAATAAATGGACCGCTGACCACCAAGAATTCTGGAAAAGGAAAAGCTGATACCTTTTCACAGGACCTTCTCCAGGGCTGGGGAAGCAGGAATGCAGTTATGACCAGGTAAGAATTTACTCAAAATGTCCTTAGATCTAATGCTTGGTGCGGAATCTCTCCAAGAGCTCACTGCCTCCCACCTTCCCTCTTTCATAACTATCAATACATATTTTTGCTCAAAATATCCTTTCCAATGTCCCACTAAATGATATGGAAATCATTTCAAATTTCAAATTTCACTTCAAATTTCTCTGCCTCAGCAACATTAACAGACAGACATGTGGAAAGGCAGGGGCTAGACACTGCCCAGGGCCCAGCGCCTCTGAGCAAAGCCTCCAATAAGCCCTGCCTCCTGCCATTCACTCTCTGCTGTAATTTCATTCCCTCAAGCATGCGTGAGACCCAGTTAACTGGCTTCTAGAATCCGTGCTGGTGGTTAGTGCGCTGGATACATGCACCAGGGCTGCAAGGTTTGAACCCAGACCGGGCCTGCTAAACAATAATGACAACAACAACAACAAAAAAACAAAATAGCCAGGTGTTGTGGCAGGCACCTGTAGTCCCAGGTACTTGGGAGGCTGAGACAAGAGGATAGCTTAAGCTCAAGAGTTTGAAGTTGCTATGAGCTGTGACGCCATGGCACTCTACCAAGGGTGACATAGTGAGACTCTGTCTCAAAAAAAATGAAAGAGAGGGCAGTGCCTCTGGCTCAGTGAGTATGGTGCCAGCCCCATATACCAAGGGTGGCAGGTTCAAACCTGACCCCGGCCAAACTGCAAAAAAAAAAAAAATAGCTGGGCATCATGGTGGACACCTGTAATCCTAGCTGCTTGGGAGGCTGAGGCAAGAGAATTGCCTAAGCTCAGGAGTCAGAGGATACTGTGAGCTGTGATGCCACAGCACTCTACCAAGGGAGACAAAGTGAGACTCTGTTTAAAAAAAAGAGAGAGAAAGAGAATACAGCAAAAGTTATGAATGTCATTTGTGAGGTTAAAGTTACAAAGAGACCAATGGATGCAACCCCCCAGGACAAGGAATGAGGGCATCCTTGGGACAACAGCCAGCAAGGAGCCACATCCTGCCAACAACCACATAAGTGAACTTGGAAAGAGATTTTCCCCTGTGGAGCCTTCAGATGAGACTGCAGCCCCAGCTGATGCTTGGGTTGCTGCCATCTGAGAGACTCACAGAGGGAGGCAGATTAGCTTCACCCAGACTCCTAACCTACAGAGACTGAGATATAAAGCTTTGTTACTTGAGCCTGCTAAGTTTTAGGGTAATTTATTATACTATCAATAACCAAGATATCACTATACTATTGTGTCTTTTTTTTTTTTTTTTTTTGACAGAGTCTCACTTTGCTGCCCAGGGTAGAGTGTCATGGGGTCATAGCTCACAGCAACCTCAAACTCTTGGGCTCAAGTGATCCTCTTGCCTCCACCTCCCAAGTAACTGGGACTATAAGCGCACAGCTAGTTTTAGAGATGGGATATTGCTCTTGCTCAGGCTGATCTCAAACACACAAGCTCATGAGCTCAAGCAATCCACCCACCTCAGCTTCCCAGAGTACTAGAATTACGGGCGTGAGCCACTGCAGCCAGCCGCTATACTGTCATCTTTAAAGATAGAATTTCAAATTTCCACTAAGTTGGGGAAGAATTGTCTTTCATTCATTCATTTAATTTTTACTCACTAAGAAATTTTATGAGCTGCTCATAAAAGAAGCTAAATTTAGCCAGAACCATCTAAATCATCTTTTTCTATTTTCTATCCTGCTTATAACAGGACCTTCTTACATTCTCTTTGCATTTTAAATTTTACATTTTTAATTCTTAAAATGAAAGAAAAAAAGAGAAAGAGCAGGAAACATTTTCTCTGCATGTACTATTCATGCTCTTTAAATAGAGAACAACATTCTCCCTCAGTCATCATTTCTATCCTCTTGCTCTATCAAGTGTTGCAAAATTACATTTTTCCATACATTACCTGGAAAGATTGTTCCTTTTCATATCTTATGCACTAGCTGTTCTGACAGAGCAATCTCTGTGCAAAACATAAAGAACCTGTTATTTGGTAAATTAATGCTTCTGTTATTGTGAGTTTATTATGGGATCATGACATTGTCCTCATTCCTGCCCCACGGGGAAGCATCACCACACATCTCAACCAATTTCAACCCTAAGTCAAAACTTTGCTCAAAGTGGCATCTTTAACATTAGCCATCTGTGGAAAGTGCTGTCTGCAAATAGAAGATAAGTTTTAAGCAGCATTGGTAAAGAAGGCTTTGACACAGGCTTTGTCTCCACATGCAAAGGACATGAAAAACCAAGGCAACCGCGTGGACAGGCCAAACGTCTCCCTTTCTACTTTAGTTGGAAACAACTTCGTAATTTACATAAAAATATGACGGGACAGGACACGTGTGTCTGGAGCCCGTGACTTCACTCACCTCCCCCCGGACTCTGCAGCAGCCCCTCTGGGCCCATCCTCTGTGTTCCATGGCTTCCATCCTACCTGTCTCAGCACACAGGGGCTGTCCCCTGCTATGAAGATGTGTCCTTCCTACTGGCTTGTCCTTGTCCTTGGGCTCCCAGCACTTCCTGAAATTACGTATGTATGGGCTTGTTTGCATGTTTTTCCTTCCTGCTGGAAAATAAACTCCATGAGGGCAGGGACTGTGTCTCCTTCCCATGAAAACAGCAGGCACAAAGGCTCACACAGCAGAGAGGGCTGAATAAACCAATGGATGAACTTGGTCAGATTACTAAGAGAAAAACAAAAGAAAAGCAAAGAAGAGCTCTTTCCACAAGCTGGGAATGTGGCCAGAGAAAAACTCACCCTGCAAGATAAGGCCATAACCACTGGAGATCTCTGTGAGGAGCAGTGGCTGACCATGGGCGGAGCCGACACCTGCCAAAGTCTCACACACCTGAGATGATAGGCCCCATGTAATGGGTGGGACACGCGTCTCCAGTGCCATAGTGGTGTCTCCCCAGAGCCTTGGGCCTGCAGCGCCCACCCAGTTCTCACAGATGGGGGAGCAGGTGGCAGCCTGGTCTAGCCAAGGCTGAAGTCTGTGGCAGTGAGATGGCAATAGGGCTCCCGCTTACCTCAGCAAAGCTTCCCTCTGATTCCCCCAGCCCTCCATTAAGGTTTTTAGGTTTGAGTGGTTTTTAAATTTTGTTTTGCTTTGTTTTTGTTTTTCTGTTTATTAGCTTATTTTCTTTTTTTTGAGATAAGATCTTGCCCTGTTACCCAGGCTGCAGTGCCATGGCATCATCACAGCTCACAGCAAACTCAAATTCCTGGGCTCAAGAGTTCCTCCTGCCTCAGCCTCCCAAGTAGCTGGGACTACAGGAGCCCACCACCACACCTGGCTGATTCTTTCCTTTTTTTGTAACAATAGAGTCTCATTGTGTTGCCCAGGTTGGTCTCAAACTCCCAGCCTCATGTGATCCTCCCACCTTGGCCTCCAAAGTGCTGGGATGACAGGCATAAGCCACCTATGGGCCCAGATTTAGGTTCATGTGCCGGAATTTGCTCTAACCTGCTTGTCCACTTCACTCACATCAGCATTTCCTGCCTCAGACTCCACCCCCAGCCCCATCCCAAACTGCTTATTTCTCCTGTAGGTTCCATGGGTGCCAAAGTCCCAACAATTCCAAGCAAGAGCAGCCCCCTGAAACCAGGAAGTAGGGACTCTGTTCTCCCACAAGCCAGTCAAGGACACCCCTGCCCTCTGGGAGACCAGACTCTGGCCATCGTAGGTGACCAGGCTGTTTGGACAGATGCCTAGGATGACCTCACGCCTGATTACATGATCAAAAGTCTATTAAGTTGGCCCCAAGAAGAAAGCATTGATTGGAAAGGAGCTAAATTGCGACTTTATAATGTTGCCATTGGCTTTCCTATTGATCCCCTTCCTAAGCTATCTTTAGCTCCCTCAGACTTTACGGGTTGAGCCTAACCCCTAGACTGCACTATTCTTCCTGCAGGACTCGCCACCAGTCACTAACATCTCCTTCTTGAATCAGACAAGCTGAAGGTGTTGTGGCCCCAAAGCCCGGCGTCTGACCTGCACTCCACAGCCCACCGTGGAAGACTTGCCCTCAGTTGAGGATGTGGATTTGAGGTTTTTCCTCCCATTCTCCCAACAGACGTCTTTCACTTTAAAATCCCTCCCTCCCTTCCCTGGCAGTCCTCACTGTTTCTCAATCACTGGCTCTCTAAGCAGCAAGCCGTGGGACCCAGGCTGGACCCCTTTTGAGTTTGGTAACAATGTCAAAACAGACGTGGATAAGAAGTTTTTTAATATGTAATGCAGTTTATTGGAGTGAAGAGGAGGTTAGATACAGAATTTCAAATAGCTTTTCCTTCTCCACTGAGTTGGGTATCTTTCTCACCAAGTTCAGTGATTTTCCAGTCCTGCTCCCTATACCCCTGGGTTGACAGGCTGTCACAGCACTGCTGAGTGGGAGCTAAGGTGAAGACTGGCCCTTGCTGCACCACAACTGCCCAGCATCCTCCTCCATGAGGCCAGGAGTCCATGTGGCAGGCCCCACACAGAGCCTGGGACTTGGCAGGTGAGATCCTAGTTCCCTGTCATTGCAGAGAATCACCAGAGATACAGTGGCTTAAACCAGCCACACTGATCATCTCACACTTCTGGGGTGAGGCATCTGACCATGCCATTGGCAGGCTGGTTCCTTCTGGAGGCTCTGGGGAATCTATTTTCTTGCCTTTTCCAGCTTCTAGAAACCTCCCACCTTTCTTGGCTCCTGGACTCTCCATCTTTACTGCCAAGAATGGCCAAGCAAGTCTTTCGACGTCCCTTTATCCAGAACTTGACTCTCTGACTCCCTTTCCCACATGTAAGGACCTTTATAATTACATAGAGCCCCCTCAGATAATCTAGCATAATCTCCCTATTTTAAGGTCAGCTGATTACCAACCTTAATTCCATTTACAACCTTAATTTCTGTTTGCCATGTAGCCTAACATGTTCTGGGGACTAGGGCAAGGACCACTTCAGGGGCCATTATTTTGCAAACAACAGTGTTCAACAGCTGAGTGCTTAGCCAGGGTAGAGTCAATCACTCTGGATTATTTAAGACTTCAACTGCTATCTTCAATCATAATCCCCTCAGGTAACTATTTCCATCCTCAAAGCATTTCATGTTTTAAAAATAAAAAAGCTGTCTAAAATGTATTTAGTACATTTCTACATCACTCCCAAAGGTAAAGATTGGCAACTTCAGCCATGCTCAGAAGGATTTTACTCTCAGTTAACAAGTAGCCGATGCCTTAGACTATGAGCATGGTGTGGTCTAGCCCAGACAAAAGTGCAGAAAACATTATTAACTAGTTCTTGGAGGACATTTTATGGAAGCCATAGACATTATTACTTTTTTTTTAACACTGGTTATTTAGTTTGTTCTGCTCCATAATCTCTGGAAACCCCATCCAAATCCGTGATAAACACGGCTTGCAGGGAAGAAGGCTTAGATGAAGGTCAAAAGTAGTGTCTCCGCTGCAAAAGGCTGAATCCAGTCTGGTAAGTGCCAAGTACCCACCACCTCCTTGCTTTCCTTCCAACCTAACGTTTCACCTGGCAGGTGTGCATCAGCTTTTGCTCCTGGGGGTGTGACGGGCCGTACCATGCGGCCTCTAGGGGGCGCTCCGTCAGGTCTAGGTGCTGGGAGGCCCGCGGAGGTGCTGTCCGTTCCAGGACCACGCCAGCAGGAAGCCCAGTTCCAGCCTCTCCTACACCTGGCTGGAGGATGCCCTGCCTCTCGGGCACCTTTAGGGCAGAAGACCAAACACTGGGAAGAGTCCTTCAGACGTTCCCTAAGCCGGGCGGGCCACACTCAGGCGAGACTCTCGCAGTGAAGTTTTGTGTCCACACCGCGGATCCGGGAGCAGCGGCCCACACTGCCCGCGGAGCCCTGGGTGGCCAGGCAGGCGGCCACTTCTTTTTCAAGGACAACAGGTGCAGCCTCGCCGTGGGTCTGCAGACCCCCGCAGCCTAATTATTTTTAACTTTTAGCATCCAGGCTAAGTAGACAAACCCACTGAAGACCTTGGCATTACAACGCAGAATCACTTATGAAGAGAGAATGTGTCACATTCATAATTTGTTAGAGATGCAGAAAATATTTTTATTGAGGCAGAAATTTCAGACTGCTTATTTTTATGGTTGACTACTATTTAACACATATTTCCTGTGTGCCAGGAAGTGCACACATCACCACATTTAATCACTATCACAACTATGTGAGAAAGATTTCTTGCCAATGAAAAAAGTTCAGAAATGTGATATAACGTTCCAGGTGGTTGCAATATATTTTCAGTGTCCAAGTATGTAGTGCTGTTTTTAATTACCTAGAGGCTTGTTTTCTTATTGGTCTAATGTGTTATTTTTAAAACCTGACATATGGACCTTCTATGTTGAAGCATTCCAGAGCCTTCCACATTCCGTGAAGATTTCTGATCACCAAGGTGTGCTGCAGGGAGCAGGATAACCACGCTCTCCTTTTTAGGCCCTTCCAAGATGTCATTTGAGTTTTTGTTCCAATTTCCCAGATTACAAGTTTAGCCAAGCCTCTTTTCTCTGGTTTATTACTCATTTACATTTACCGTAGAGCCAGATCCACTTTTAGAAGGGTGGCAAGTGAGGAGAAGCAGGAATTTTAAGGAAACTATAGGAAAGTGGGTAACTCTCAGCCCCCCAAATTCCCATTCTGGAGCTGCACATCCACTGCCCCAAGGGACCAACCATCCCTGCAGCATCTCCTTTTCTTTCTCCTGAGTCAGATTTCCTTCTTAAGTCTGGTCCCTCTACCCTGGGCCAAATCATTTTAAACAAAAGGCTGAGCCAGAGAGACAACGAGCTTGGTCCTGGACCCCGGCTGTCTCAGGTGGACACAGTCAGAGGCCTGGGCGATGAGATGTAACGCAGCATGATGTCACATCACGCCAAGGTGTGGGCACTGTCATTTTTCCCAGGATTTCAATCACCAAACATTATGAATAGCTCACTTGAGGCTCAGTGACAGGGCCTGAGTCACTGCAGAGGAAGAAGAGAAGCCGAACCTCTGGGTCAGCCAGAGCACTGCCACCCTGGTGTTGGTGCTGCTGCCAGCTGGAGTCCTCTTGCTGGACACAAACCATTTCATAAAACCTAACAACAGACAAGGCCACTTTGTGACCAGGTTGGAGCAAGACAAGAATAAGATCACCCTAGTTATGTTTTGACACCAACAAAACACGGAAATCTTCTGGGCCACCTAAGAGTCGTAGTTCTTGGTGGCATCCGTGGTTCCCAGTGGTATGCGTGACTCCACACACAACTGAGTTAATTTTTTTTTTACCTCTGATGTGCAAGGGTCCATGCTGACATGGATACACTCAGATAAGCCCCCCAAGGAAGCATAGGGTCCAGAAGGGAACGTAAGACATGAGTATACAAACCAAGTCACAAGACAAAGGAAGAAAGGTCACAGGGAAGAGGCAATGATAGGCCACTTCTCACTGGGAAGTCAGAACTGAGGCTTAGAGAAGGGAGCAGCCATGAATCTGACCTGTGGAAACACCACTTTGGTGTGTAGCTTTTGAGAATAAAGAGTTTACAACTCACAAGTAAAAACAAAGGCTCAAAGCATAGCATATGATCAAAAAATAAAAAAAATACTTCCATTTGGCTATAGTAAAAATGGGGAAAGAGAATGATTATGGAAATTAAGGCTGTAGTTTTCTATTGACCTTTCAAGGTCAGACCATGGTATATCAGTAGAAGCTAAACCTCTTTTTCCATTTGTTTGCTTTTAAAAAAATTCATTTTAAAATAAAAATTTATTTTAAATTAACATGAAGGTACATACGATTAGGCCTCATTATCCATATTTGTAAGTATAGCCCAGTTGTAGTTGAATTGTCACCCAGGAGGTGTGTCATAAACCCCTTCATTGTACCCAAAAGATGGGAGCCCACCAAACGTCCCTCCATCTCCAGTTCCTGAATTTAATTGTTTTTCTCTCTCGTGAGCCTGTAGTTGTTCACATCTACTAGTTTCGAATTAGTAGTGAGTACATAGGGTGGTTGCTTTTCCATTCTTGAGATACTTTCTTAAGGAGAATGTTCTTTAACTCCATCCAGGTTAATCCAAAAAGAAGTCTCCGTCTTTCTAATGGCTGAGTAGTATTCCATGGTCTACATATATCCCAGTTCATGGATCCATTCCTGTGTTGATGGATATGTGGGGTGTTGTTTCTACATCTTTGCAATTGTGAATTGAGCCGCTATAAACATTCAAATATAAGTGTCCTTGTGATAAAATGATTTTGGGGGGTGGGGGTGGTCTGGGTAGATACCTAGTAATGAGATTGCAGTATCAAATGGAAGGTCTACATTTAGCGCTTTAAGAATTCTCCATACTTTTTTTCCCAAAAAGGCTGTATTGGTTTGCAGTCCTGCCAGCAACCTGTAAGTGTTCCCTTCCCTCCGCACTTGGGCCACCATCTGCAGCTTTGGGACTTTGTGATGTGAGCCGCTCAATTCTCTTTGCTTTTGAGGGATGACTAACAGCCCAGGTGAGCGCTCCCAGCACAGCTTCTGGGGAAATTCCACCTGCTGGAAACTGTTGGAAAAGCCAGGTCAGGGGGAATGGGGACCAGAACCAGGACAAGAGATGAAATCCACAGGAAAAACTGGTGGGGCGAGCTCGCAGGGGAGCCGGCCCAAGCATTCCTCAGGGGTGTGTGCGGAATTGTTGGCTGGTAGAGTGAGCTCAGCTCCTGCTGAGATGCGAGGAGGAGCTGGGTGTGGGTGAGGAGACGGAGAAAACGGAGACTATAGAAGCTGGAGGAACTCAGATGGCCCTGAGTTTTCATAAAGTCATCTAGTAAGGTGGGAGGTAAAACGTTGTCTTCCCAGAAACCGACACTCACGTGGAAGTCTGAGGAGGGTGTGGAGGCTGGGGAGACTTCGGTGGGGCCTCTGAGGAGAGGCCATGTCGAGATGGGGGAAAGAGCGTCCCCACACCAGAACCTGGTCCCTCTGGGCTGTCGGCCTGCCTGGGGCACAGCTCCTTCAGCAGGGGCAGCATAGAGAGAGGGGGTGTGAGGCGATGGATGGGTGGGCCGGGAGGAAGCAGCATTCACCCATTCAGCAAACCCTCATGGTGTTCTTGGAACAGGTGTCCTGTGTATGGCGCCACTGTCCTACTGCTGCCTACACAGGCCTAAGGACCCCACGGCACACCCATCACAAGCTTCTCCACAGACCCAGGGCTCAGGCCAGCAAGGACCAGCCAAGGAGGAAAAGGGCTGAGAGACGCCACAGAGAGCGTGTTTGCCAGGCTGGCCAGGTGGACCAGTGGTGGACAAGCTAGTGGGGATCAGTGAGCTAGAGGGACTGAAGAAAGGGGACCCAAGACACCAGGACAGGGACCCCAAGGGGACTGCGCCTTTCCTGTGGTGCAGGAACTAGGTCAGCCGTGAGGACTGAGGGCCCTAAGTCCAGCTTGTCCTCCTTGGCCTGGCTCTGAGCACATGCGCCTTTGTCCATCCAGGCTGCTCTAACAGGCTTCCAGAGTGTGGGTGGCTTAGGAACCACAGGAACTTACTTCTCTCCATTCTGGGGGTGCAGTTTGAGACCAGATGCCAGTGGGGTCCCATTCTGGTGAGGGATATTTTCCTGTTTCCTCACTGTGTCCTCACATGGCAGAAAGACATGGTGGAAAGGGGCCGAGACAGCTCCCTGGGGCTCTTTTGAAAGGGCCCTAATCCCATCAGGAGGCCTTTGACCCCATGACCTAATCACCTCCTAACACCATCACCTTGGGAGAGTGGATTTCAACCTGTGAGTTTGGCAGGAACACAAACATTCAGGCCAAAACAATATGGCTCTCTGGCCATCCAAAGCGGGAAGCTTTTTCCAAAAAGGGCAAAAGCCTTCATGCAAAAACATGAAGTTGGGCTGGAGATCATGGAAAGAGCCAGGCTGGTGTGGGGAAGGGCAAAGGGCTGAGGTCAGAGAGAACACGGGCCTCTGAGACTAGGGCAGGGCACCCTGAGCAGAACAGGTGGGAACCAGGGAGGAAATGAAATCACAAGCCAAGAATCAGAATGGGAATTGGAGGGATGGTTAGTATATTAGAGAGGCCAGAGAAAAACGAATGGAGGAAGATGGGAATGAGACAGGTGCAGGGAAGTCACGTTCCTGCAGTTTGGTGACTGTGGGCGCCCCTCCCCCTTGTCACCCAGAGGAGAGACTCTGGGGGTTCAGACCTTGGTCATAGTTCTGCTTCAACTACTAAGGGTAAGTGTCCCTGAGCATTCGGCTGGGGCCACCTGAGAAAGTAAAGCGGACAGCCTACTCTGTTGTTTCCTTTATTTGTTTGTGTCATTAACACTAAACATGTAGCGTTGCGACAACAGTTTCATGGGCCATGTTTAAATCCAAGTAATATAACTGTTAATCTAAAAACTATCCATAAAAGTCTGTAAAATTTGTTTATTGAAAAAAGTCAACATAATTCTATCAGAAAGTCTCCTCTAAATGATAAAACCACAGACTTTGCAGCATTTCTTCTCCTCTGTGATCTGCTCAGCCCATCTTCCTCCAGGCGTTGTCAAGGATGTACCCAGAACTCACGTAAGAGGTTTTAGAACATGTGTCTCCAAAACCTCGACAAGCCATAGGGATGTCTGCAGAAAAGTTGGACACCAGGACGGTGATGCAGGGCTCACAGGGTAACTGGGAAAGTTTCCAAAGGGAAAAGCAGGACGTGCCTCTCTTGCCAAGGATGGGAGCACAGGTGGGTGCTGCCCAGGACCACCTGTTAGGATGTCCCAAGGACAAAAGTCTCAGGTCTCAGCTCTGCTCACTTACATGTTCATTACAGCTGATCCCTCAGCCCGGGAGCGCTGTAACCAATCACCCCTGCTAGCTTAAGACAACAGAAATTTAGCCTCCCACAGTTCTGCAGGCCAGGAATCTGAAATCAAACCAAGGTGCCAGCAGGGCCACACTCCCTCTGGAGGCTCTAGGGAGAATCCTTCCTGCTGCTTCTGGCTCCTGGGGGCTCCAGGCTTCCCTCGGCCTGTGGCCACATCACCCGTCTCTGCCTCCATCATCACATGGTCTCTCTGCGCGTCTTCTCTCCTGTCTCTTTAAAGACACTTGTCACAGATCAGGGCTTGCCTGAGTGATCCAGGATAATCTCATCTCGAGTCAGTGACTAATTACACATGCAAAGACTCTTTGCCAAATGCAGCCATGTCCGCAGGATCTGGGGTGACAATGCCCACCTGTCTTTGTGAAGGCCACCCAGCAGCATGAAGGAAGAACACACGAAGACTCACCTCCCCATCTCTCTCCAAATCCCTTGAAACGAGAGACCAATATAGTTGTTTTTGCCTGAAACAATTCTTGCCTTTGGTGTCCTGGAGCTAAACCCTGTGTATCCCATTATGGTAAAACTGAAGTAGTAAAAAGAGACAGAGAGGCCCCTTTGCAAAACATATCACTGACTGCTTTAGAGACCTTGCTAAGTGCTGTGAATCAAATTGAAAAATATTAGAAGAACATAAGATGTTCTTCCACATCATACCCTACAGCTAACTTTTTCTAGAAAGAAAGCAACTAATAAGTAAGTTAAAACTATGCAAACCACCAGTTTAATTTATCTGTCATGGAAGTGATTAGGTTTCTAATGGAGCTGTGACACACAGTAAGTTTGACAGTGCCGATGATTGTTCAGCAAACTTTCTCTTCCTTTATCCATCCACTCAAGGAGAATATACTTCCCTGGCTCAAGGTGGACTTGGCCATGAACCTACCTTTGCTCAGTGAGTTTAGCAGGCACAAAACAGCAGAGGGCTGGTGTGTGCTGTGGGTTTGGCTGGCGCCTTGTGCTCCACTCCTCCACCAAGACAACAGCAAGACCCTAATGGCTGCTGCCTTCAGCTGACATCAGCCAAAACTGGGTGACCCACAGATCAGAGGGTATGAGAATAAACACTTGCTGTTGTAAGCAACCTAGTTCGGAGAGGCTTCTTATGTCTCTTCTTTTCATCTGGGTGTCTTAGCCCTTTTCGTCTTGCTAGAAAGAAGTACCTGAGGCTGGGGAATTGATAAAGAAAAAAAGTTGATTTGGCTTAGGATTCTGATGACTGAAAAGTTCAAGATTGGGCATCTGCCCCTGGAGAGGGCCTCAGGCTGCTTCTACTTGTGGCGGAAGGTGAGAGTAAGTTGGCGTGTGCTAAGATCACATGGTAAAAGAGAAAGCAAGGAGAGAGCCAGGAGGTGCCAGGCTCTCTTTAGCAACGAGATTTTATTGACCTGAGAGAGAGAGAACTTGCTCACCTCTAGCGGAGGGCACTAATCTATTCATGGGGGAGCACGCCCCCAAAATAACTCCCATTAGGATCCACCTCCAACACAGGGTCAGGTTGCAACAGGAGGTTTAAAGGAGACAAACGTCCAAGCCATAACCGAGTATCATAATTACATTCATAAAAATGCCTCTTCTGCAAATCAGAAAAGTTTTCCAGCTTAAAAAAATGCTTTGACCTCCCAGGTGGACCTATCCCTTGGGTTATTTTACAGTTGCATTCCTTTAGAGAAAACAGAAGAGATTGTCATCTGTCTGGAGACCAGATTCAGAGTCTAAAAATGAATGTTTAATGATAAACAAGAAACCTTGGCAAATACCAAGTGGAGATTTATAATAGATGAAGGATCTCCTGTAATTCCAACTAGTTCTAGAACTAGATCAAATTATAAAGGCCATTCAGTTTACTGGTTTTCAATGTCTAAGTTTCTTTCAAGGGTTTTATAGATGACCTTGGAATTCAATCTGTCACTCAAGACTTTTTAAACTAAAACATTACACTCAGAATTAAAACACACATACTGAAAGAACAATATTTAAATTCACTAGCAATGAATTAACTATGAAAACTTGCTTTCCATGAAGGTAGGGAGGTGAAAAAAAATTTTCAGTTTTTGGCCCTGGGTGAGTTTGAACCCACCACCTCTGGCATATGGGGCCAGCACCTTACTTCTTTGAGCCATAGGTGCTGCCCTGAAAATACTTTTAAGCAAAAAACAACAGAAATAAGATCTGATACTTTTCTTTGGTCTCATCAAAGGGTACTGAGTCCTGTTTATACAAAGAGCAGATGCTCCCATAGAACAAGTTTTGTCAGTGAGTTCAGGTTCATTATGAGGCCATCAAAGAGAGCTGCAAGTTCACTGTTGGTACTTGATGCCTCCAGCTCAGTAGAAGGGAAACTCATTATGATTATGAGAGCACCAAGGGATTATGGGAACCCCAAGGGGTTATGGAAAACACCAAGGGATTGTGAGAATGCTAAGAGATTGTGGGGAACCCCAAGGGATGATGGGAACACCAAGGGGTTATGGGAAACACTGAGGGATTGTGGGAATGCTACGAGATTATGGGGAACCCTAAGGATTATGGGAACACCAAGGGGTTATGGGAAACACTGAGGGATTGTGGGAACACTAAGGGATTATGAGAACACTGAAGTAGTTTCCAAAGGCCAAGACAAATACCTGGGTTAGGGGCCTCACTGAACACCACGACTTTGGGGGTTCTAAGATGACACTTAAGTGCCGGCCACCATTGCAGACTCGAAGTGGTGTCTGTGTGTCGTGAAGTGGTCACGGGCTTCAGAGGCAGCCGGTTGACCCTGTACACCCAGCTTGCTCAGCTGTGTCATGGGGACAGTCCGTGCTGGTAGCTTATGGGCTCGCTGGCTGTGAGGATTAAACCATTTGCGTAGCTGGGTGGCTCTCCAGTGCGGTCCCTGCGCCGGTGGACCTGGGAGCTGGTTGCAGATGAAACCCCAGGGCCCTGCCCGGACCTGCTGAGTCGGACACTCTGCGGCCTGGCCGGGCAGTGTGTGTCCCCAGGGCCTCCCGGGCGACTCGGAAGCGGCTGGCCTGTGGGAAGCTCTGGCTCCGCAAGCGGTCAGCGCTCAGGTGCTACAGCAGGGAGATGAGGCCGCAGTCTCCCAGCCGTGCCCGGGTTCCCTGTTACTCGACGCCACGCGTCGCATCACTCCCTGTTACTTGACACCACGCGTCCTCCGCGCAGCACCTCCCGGGCCCGCCGAGCGCAGCGCGAAGCCACGGCGGGCTCCTGCGCCCACTTCGGGGATCCCGGCGGCCTCTGCAGACCTCTGGGCCACCCTCGCCCCTGACAGCACCGAGCTGGGGGATCCCGGTGGCCTCTGCAGAGCTCTGGGCCACCCTTGCCTCGGGCTCCTGCGCCCACTTCGGGGATCCTGGCGGCCTCTGCGGAGCTCTGGGCCACCCTCGCCTCGGGCTCCTGCGCCCACTTCGGGGATCCCGGTGGCCTCTGCAGAGCTCTGGGCCACCCTCGCCTCGGGCTTCTGCGCCCACTTCGGGGATCCCGGTGGCCTCTGCGGAGCTCTGGGCCACCCTCGCCCCTGACAGCACCGAGCTGGGGGATCCCGGTGGCCTCTGCAGACCTCTGGGCCACCCTCGCCTCGGGCTCCTGCGCCCACTTCGGGGATCCTGGCGGCCTCTGCAGACCTCTGGGCCACCCTGGCCTCGGGCTCCTGCGCCCACTTCGGGGATCCCGGTGGCCTCTGCGGAGCTCTGGGCCACCCTCGCCCCTGACAGCACCGAGCTGCGTCTCCCAACCTCGAAGTTACCCTTTGTCTCACTGCACAGCTCGGCACACTTTTTCGGACGAAGACAGAGCGCATTTCCCCGCCAGTCCATCCGAGTGTGTCTGTCACCACCTTTCTCTCGGCTTTCCCCTCCCTCTTGGGAAGAATATTTTATGGCTGTTTAAAGTCCCCATTCTCAAAGCAAGTAAGACTCTTGTCAAGACGTAGCCTGTGAACCCCCAAACTGGACAGCCGCAGAAGGGGATGGGGCAGGTCTCTGTCCTCTGCTGTCAGGTGGGACATCAGGCTTGTAATTAGCTCCAAGCATCGGCACCTGCCCGCCCCTTAATCTACACACTGAAGAAAAACAGCTTTCATTCTGTTTTCTTCGTGAATTTGTGGTGGGAGCGCCTCTCTCCGCTGCGCTCTGGTCAGGCCCGCCCGTGAAGCCGCGGTGGCCCCTGCGCGCCTCGCACCCCAGCGCCTGGCACGAGCCTGCCCATCACTGACGTTGCTGCAGAACAGATGACAAGCAGCACCATCCAGAGAGCGGAAACGAGGTTTTGCGGAGAAGTTTGTTTATGTCTTTTCATTCTTGCAGGACAGTCTAGTAAAGACCGTCAAAGCACAAGGCGTGCAGTCCAGCAAGGGAAGCGGCTACCTTGCTTGGCTCCCTTCCGCTCGGGGCAGCAGTGGAAGCTGGGCCGCTCCGCCCAGCAGTCCCCTGGCACCCGGCCCACCCGAGCCGCTCCCGCACGTGGTCCCCACCTGGGTCGGTTCCATCTGGGGGGCGGGGGGTCCCGCTGGTCCCAGAACCTGGGCGTGCAGGATCAGGTGATCGGGCGGGGCCACCCACACTTCCCAGAAGCCGATTTAATTGTCAGTAAATTTCATCTTCACTACATGTAAACACAATGGGCAAATCTTGAGTCAGAGTCTGTAAGCAAAAGTATTTTTTTTTTGCTTTTGTAAATTAGAAATAACAAGAAACTAATTATAAATATTCAAGCCCAGCTATATCCTCACCTCATGATTGTTTAAAGCATCAGGATGTCCCAGGCAGGGCAGGGTTCCCAGACTGGGTTCCCAGGACACCTAAAATGGGCTGGGGGAGAGAAAGGGAGAACCCTGCAGAGAGACACAGTCCTCCCTTTCATCAGCTTCCCCAGCACTTTGCGGTCCCTTAGGAGTACAAGTCCCCCTTCTGGGTCCTTAACAACTTAATGCTCAAGGTGGCCACACCTCCGTGGGAGGGGGGCAGAGACTCCCAACCATTGCATTCAAATGGAAGCTGTGAGAATGAGACAAAGACGGTCCTGTGCAGTAGTCCAGTGGGAACTGTGCAGGGTTTTCACCTTGATAAGCACCTCGAGTAAGGCAGCTCGGTGTCAGTTTGCCCAAGACCGCGCCACTGGGAAGACTCAGCCTAAGGGTGCTGACAGCGTCCCCCGGCATCCCTCCAATGGGCAGCATCAAGGCTCCCAGGGAATAGGAGGGAACAAAGTGCTGCTGGGTGCTGACCAACCTCCGTCCCTTTGACTGAGTCCTGAAATTAAGAGTGGAATCTGCCTGTTTTTCTTTAATCAGATGTGCTTTGTAAAAACTAGGTAGCCCACACAGTGTAGATGGAGAGATCACCAAAGGGGCTCACCTCGTGCTAACATCAACGGGAGGGAAAACACATACCTCACTCCTATAGTAATTAAATTGCAGAGGCATTTACATGAGCAACACAATTAAAAAGGGAAAGGAGATGGAATCAGAGAGAAACTTATAAAGATGATTAAGCTTGTTAAAATAAGAGCCATTAATGGAATAACTAGAGCTAGCAATAAGCACAAATTGACAACATCTTTCCCAGATTCAGATATTTGCTAGAATGATAATTCCACTATTGATTATATTTAATTATTAAAATCTTTTCCCCAAATGAAATGCAAACTAGTTTTCTGGATGACAGACTCTTATTAACTAATGCAGCTAAATAATTTTGGTGACTATCGTGCATGAAAATGGAAAAATTATTTGGCCTTTTATACTAAAACAATACAAATGAGACTGACAAGTGACAAAAGATGATTTAAATCAGCAATGTTACAATATAAGGTGTAGTTTCACAGTTGTGTCATCCTGTGGGATTGAAGCTCTACTGTGGAAAGTTCTGAAGCCAACCCCGGGCTCTGGGCTCCTGCCCCATTGGAAGATTACAGTGAGCAATGAGGATTAAAATGTGTCCTCTCCCAGGAATTTGCATTTTAATGAAACACAAAATTGGACTCCCCAGGAAGGTAGCACAGACCAAGAGAATTTCAGGAACTAGAAGACGGAGGGGCTGGTGCCCTGGAAAGGAGCTGGGGGGAGAGAAACAGGAGGAGCCTTCACTGTGACCCACCCAGAACTCGGCTCCCCTCTGCCCACCGGCGACCCTCTCCTTTCCCAGTTTTGGGCTGAGGAAACCTCATTTTCATCTACAGGTTCAAGTCACAACAAAATATTTTGCCTGTGTGGATGTTGATGCAATTTAACAGTAAAATGACCAAGAAATGAACGAACAGGAGAATTGGGACCTGGATTTAAAAAGAAAAAAAAAAAAACTATGATGATTTTATAACATTTTAATGCTTAAGAGGATACACTTGGGTGTAGCGAGCAGGCTACCTCAGCCTGCACGTTTTAAATATTCGAGGAAATCTCTATAAATCACTTTCATCAAACACATGCATTAGCAATTCCCACAAAACCTGCTGGGCCCTGAGACCTCATGATAAGACGCCTGTTTCTCAGTATTTTACTCAATTAACTTCATAAGCTCAAATTTAGCTTCACAGCAACGGCAGTAATGAAATGAGAGCTGTGCCTGATACCGACTGGCTGCTTCCCGCCCAGACATCGGGTGTGGTATTAACCCTTTTAAGAGGAGGGTCACTCTTCAAACTCTGACAGGCAACCTCCATTAGCGTTATTGCATTAAGTAATGCAGCTGGGAGCGCTGAGGGTTGTAGCCCCTTCCAGACCAGGTCCCTACAAGACGAAACAAGCTGCCAGCTCATGTCGAACTTAGTGAAAGGCAGTATTCTGGCTCCTACCGAAAAGCCTACAAAGCCACCAGTGACCCATCAAGTGACAGCCGAGGCCGTGTCAAAGTGTCAAAGCTCACTGCAGGTCACAGCCGGGTGCCCACCTGCCCGGTCTGTGTTTACCTATAACACAAAATCTGCAGCCGGGTCAACTCCACTGACACATGGCTCTTGCCTAAGAGGGACACTGGCAAAGTCGTCACAGGGGCCGGGTGGCCAGGAGGCACCTCCAGGCAGATCACCTCACTCCTGTGTCCAGAGTGCACCCCTTGGCCACTGCATTCATTCTTGCCAGCAGGATCCCCAAATAGGCGGCCCGCCCATCACTGCCCAGTGAACTGGATGCTGAACTGATATTTTTAAGTAGTCTTTGCTCCGCCCTTGATTAGAAACTCTCTTTAATTAAAACACCACATCAGAATTCTGAACCAATTTCATCCTGGCTCTCCCAAGTGCTTTGTACGAAACATTAACTCTGGAATCTCATCACACATTTGCAACCCCTGTGACAGACATAAATGATAATTTAGCGCTAACGCCTTCTTGGTCGACCCCGCGTTTTTAAAGGCTCACGAGTAACAGTAGCTTACCGAGGCAGTGTGTAAGTGCCGGGGCCATCATCTCTTTACTGCCTAACAAAGAGTCAGAGCTGTGCGGCAGCGGGCAGGACGCGTCGTCACAGAGCGCACATCTGACAGCGCTCAGCACTGTGAACCTGGAAGCCGGCAGTGCTAACTCGGTGCTGTGCCCAGCAAGGCCAAGCCCTTGGGTCCTCACCTTGGCTTTGGTGAGCTGAGAGGAATGAGAGGCTCTGGAGCTCATTTGCTCATAGGGGCAACCTCAAGTGCTTTGCATTACAGTGTTAGCAAGGACCCTCACGGCATGGAAGACAGATTCCTCGGGACCGCAGATGGCTTGAGCGAGTACTCTATGGGAGTCACACTGTGCCAGCTCTGCCCACTGTGGTGCTGCTGTGTTCACGGCCCCTCCTAACGGGACAGCCTGGTTCCCAAACCTCTCTCCTGCCTTTGATAACTAGGCCGAAGATGGGCCTTGACTTGAGCCAGGAGTGGCTCACCATCCATTAGTAGCCTGGTCAGTGTCCTGGGCACAAGAAGTTCCACTGAATTGGGGCAAGGTCTGCGAGGCTGGACACTGAGAACAGACAGGGGGAACCAGGAGATGCAACAGCAGATGGGAGGCCAGGAAGGAGAGGGTGAACCCTGTGAGTCTCAAGCCAGCTGAGAGCAGGAGAAACCAAACATTGCCTGTGAGTCGGAGTGAACAGAGGAGAGCCCAAGACAGGAGCCGCGCCCGTTACTGGGGACACACAGGTTCCCAGCTCCTGGGGACACGGGACAAGTGGTTCCTCTGTGGGATTTTCATGCAAGCTCAGCATTGTCATTCCAAGTCCAGCCTCACAATCCATCATTCAACCTGGAGCGTGCCACAAACGATGAATACGGCAGTCCAGAAACACCGGGTCAGAGAGAACATCTTGGATCCTTTGGAATGTGGTTCACTGCTCTCATAAAGCAACCTCCCTGCTGTGTCACTCTCATCTGGACATCTGTGGATCAAGCATTTCAGAAAACACTGCTTCACAGTACTAGCTCCAGCCCCAGATGGGTACTAGCCCCAGGGCCTTGGATTCACCGAGCAGCATTAAGACTGCAGGCCAGTCAGCCTCTAGGCCTTAGTTTTCTCCATGTGAAAATGAGAAAAATAAAGACTCTAGTTCTTTCTGTTACTTGCAAGTTCCAATGGGAACAGGAATAGGGAGACGGTTGGTGAACCGTGAGGAGAGACAGCATAAGTGCTGTTTCAATGATTGTTACTCGCTTGCTGGTTCCCATTGGCTATACCCACTTCTGACACTCACAGCCCAAACATCCAAAATTTCAGGAGGCACGGTACTGCCTCAACACTGTAAGGGTAAAGAGTGAAGGGTCCATATTTCCAGGAATGACATATAGACCTTGTCATATTATAAATAGCTCACAAGAGAAGACACCTGCCTGCCTGTTATCTGGAGTGTACTTGGAGAGCCCTTGTTTCATGGTGCAAGATAGTGTTATTTGACCCCTTCCCAGGGGTTGAGAAAAACTGGGCATTGATTATAAGCATTCTGTAAACATTCATTTAGTGAATAGTGACGCTTGCATAGATTCACCAACTATTTCCTCATATAAACCATGCAAAACATTATCACATCACCATTGGAAACAAACACATAGATTATTCTTTAAAATGTTCTCTCTCTTTTTTTTTGAGACAGAGTCTCACTCTGTCATCCTGAGTACAGTGCCATGGCATCGTCATAACTCACAGCAACCTCAAATTCTTTCTTGGGTTCAAGTGACCCTTTTTCCTCAGCCTCCTGAGTAACTGGGACTACAGGTGCCCACAATGACACCTGGCTAATTTTCTATTTATTTATTTATTTGTTTTTATTTATTTATTTTGAGACAGAGTCTCACTGTGTCACCCTTGGTAGAGTGCTGTGGCATCACAGCTCACAGTAACCTTGAACCCTTGGGCTCAAGCAATTCTCTTGCCTTAGCCTCCCAAGTAGCTGGGACTACAGGTGCCTACCACAATGCTTGGCTTTTTTTTCTTTTCTTTTTTTTTTTTTTGAGACAAGATCTCACTCTGGCTCAGGCTGGTCTCAAACCCATGAGCTCAGGCAATCCACCCACCTCAGTCTCCCAAGTGTTAGGATTACAGGCGTGAGACACCGCGCCCGGCCCTAATTTTCTGGCTGGTCTCAAACTCCTAAGCGCAGGTGACCCATCCACCTTGGCTTCCCTGTGTGCTAGGATTACAGGCGGGAGCCACCACACCTAGCCAATAACCATCTTTTTGAGGTCAAAAGCAAGTACTATAGACGTATCTGCTTATTTTAAATAGACAATAGACACACTAAATAACATTGATTGGCATCTATTGGATAAATTAAAAAGCACTTGTCTGAACAAGAGAATAATCTCAATTAATGTCCCTTTTCAAAATGTGCTTGCCTGCGTCTAGTGGGCTCAGCGTAGTGGGGAGAGCTGGCTGCAAGGAAGGAGGAGGCTGAGCCCCAGGAACACACACTGTCTTCCAGGTCACATGAAGTCAGTTCCAGCACGCTGGTGGAAGGTGATGGTGAGTAGGAACTGGAAGTCCTCTGCAGTGAGTGCCCCCTTTCAGGGGATGGGGTGCTTTCCGCTTAGTGTTGAGAGGGGTGCTGGTAGGGTTTGGTGACAAAGACCTCGTCAAAAATAAACTCTTTGTTTAAAATCAACATTTTAAACTCCTTCTCTATACAAAACAACTTGTCCTTTTTTTTTTTTTTTTTTTTGTAGGCCTTTATCGCCCTTGGTAGAGTGCTGTAACGTCACAGCTCACAGCAACCTCCAACTCCTGGGCTTAGTCGATTCTCTTGCCTCAGCCTCCCGAGTAGCTGGGACTATAGGCACCCACCACAATGCCCGCCTAAAAATAAACTTTCCTTTTAAACAGTGGTCATTTAAGCTGCTCTGAGCATCATTACTGGTCCAGGATGAACTTTTTCTCCAAACTCTAGAGAAATTAAGAAAATAAAGACAATACAGCAAATTTTCCTAAAGTTTATTAATTTATTCAACATAAAGGATTATTCTTTACTCTGAAACCATATCTTTAAATTCTTAAACTTTCCTTTGCTTTATGAAATGATGGTGATATTAGACAATGGTGTTTTGTAAATGTAATTTAAAAAATTAGAAGTTAGCAACATAGCAATAACAGCACGTGTGTGTGTGTGTTGGCAGGGATGGAATTTACTGACCATGAAACACAAAACATTCCAGGATCCCCTTTCCAGAAAGCCCTCCAGGAACCTCTTCTTCCTCCCCTGTCCTTTGCCCCTGACTTATTTGGGACATATCTCTTCTGCTGAACGTGACACCGTGCTTGTCACTCTTCCTGCCCTAGTTTTTGAGTTTTTGGAAGGCAAAGATTAAAAGTTCGGTTGAATCCCATCCTTGGCAGCTAGAACAATGGCATGATGTCACATCACATACTCACAAGATGTTACACGTTGAAAATTTGAAAATATGGGCTGGTCTCAGCGGCTCCCACCTGTAATCCTAGCACTCTGGGAGGCTGAGGTGGGCGGATACCTTGAGCTTAGGAATTTGAAAACAGCCAGAGCAAGAGCAAGACCCCATCTCTACTAAAACTACAGAAAACTCACTGGGTGTTGTGGTGGGCACCTGCAGTCCCAGCTACTTGGGAAGATGAGGCAGGAGGATGGCCCAGGAGTTTGGGGCTGCTGTGAGGTAGACTAACATCATGGCCTCTAACCTGGGCAACAGAGTCAGACTTTGCCCCCCCCCCAAAAAAAGAACAAAAATTTGAAAATAACACGAGAAAGTTAATTTCTAATCATTTTTAAAATTTTATCCAAATATGTGGATAATTTATGACATATTTTCAGCAAAAAAGCAAAATTCTTTTCTTGTTATTTATTGATGAAACTTTAGTTCCTAAATGCACCAAATCTTTCTAACTTTGTTTTAAACTTTAACATAACAATTTCTCACATTCAAATGTTGGAAATGATTTAGGCTCCAAACCAAATTAAAGTCTCACCTACAGTATTCAAATTTAGTAATTGCCACCTTTTGAATAATAATGAAAAGGATGTTGTTATTTGGAAGAGATGTACATTATGCTTAGAAAAACCGCTAACCTTTCAAATCTTCCTGCTTTTTTAATTTACTAGTTTTCTAGACAGGGTAGTGCTTAGTTTCCTTTTTTCACTTTTGTCCTCTTTTCAATGGCTTTAATTAAGAGCATGTGATGGTAGGTATGAACTTTCAAGTTCAAATTCAGAGTTGTTAGCAGCATCATTAATTCTCATATAATTTCTTTACTACAAACTTCAGGGGGAAAAGGGGGGAGGGTGTATATAGGCATGCATTCCATATGCTGCACGAAGCCAGATTAAATAAGCGTGGGACAGGCTTGCTGTTTCAGTCACGTTTCCACAATGCACAACCTTGCTTTCCAGTCCCTGCCCCTGATAACCCGCCGTTCATACACAGCTCCCCCCCCACCGTCCCCACCCCGGCTTCCATTTAACATCTTTCTGCAGCTGGCAAATTTACATTCCTGAAAACATTTCTTTATTTTGATGTATTCCTTTTGCATTTCTTATTTTCCAACAATAAAGCAACCTGGTGGTCCACAGTTGTGTGGGTTGTAGCATCTAAGTGATTGATTTGGGGGCGCATGTGGTCCTGTGGTATTCTTGTACAAAAGATTGTGTGGAATAAAACCGTGACTGATCGAATTTGGGGACGTTTTCATCAAGTCAAGATATGACTATGATGGTATTTGCCATATAAAAAATGGTTGGGGGAAAAAAAACATTTGGGAATGTCTGGCTTTTTGAAGGACCTAACGGGCTGGAGGGAGAGTGGGCGGCTCGACGGTCTGGGAAGGTCCCTGAGACAGAGTTCAGTAAACATACAGAAAGTTCCATTATAAATAGGGCTGAAAACCGTGTTGTTTGATGAAGAAGCCGGTCAGTGGAGTTACCACAGTTTCAGAGCGAAGGCGCTGGGGGTGGGTTGTGTGAGGTCTTCGCACCCTGACACTCCCCACCGGCCGAGGGGCTGGTCTACAGGGGACCCCTGGTTCCTCCCAGCTACAGTACTTCACACCGGACACTGCCAATGGCCGGGGCTGCCCCGGGGGGTCATAGAATGAGCCAAATGGACTGCCTCAAGAAAAGCTTAGAAGAAATGCTGACTAGATTCACCAGGACAATGAGAGCTTAGCAACAGTAATCACCTCTTCTGTCTCCTCCCTGCACTGGCCAGTTCTAACACACACAAACACGCTCGCTCTCTTCCACCTATTCCAAATCAAATCTGTAAACAAGGAATAGACTCAGACCTCTGAGCAACACCTGGAGCCTCAAGTTAAACCGGCCCGGGGCACCCCCGCCCAGAGCTGCACTCTAAGCCTTCACCTCGGGCCTCCCTCAGCTCTGCACCCTGACCACTGGCCGGCCGGCGCAGGCCCTGGGGTCCCCGCCCCCCCCCCAGCTGTCCAGGTGCCTCCCTTTTCTGTCTGTGGTACCCCCCTTCCCACTGCAGGCAGCTTTCTAGTCATGGCAAACGGCTTACAACGGGGTTCACCTCGGGATGCCTGAGCTCTTAGGAGGGCCGTGGGGAGTACCTTGCAGTCAGCCCCCTCCTCTGATACTCGGAGTTAGAATTAGTTCATTAGTGGCCTATGTGAGAGCACTTTCAGTCTCAAATGTGAGAGGAAAAGAAAAGAAAAATGGAAGTTTTTATTCTTAAAACTCTTTATGAATTAAAGAGAAAAGCTCACATAGTAATCTGGGTTCCAGAAAATTTGAATTTCAAGAAAAAAGGATAAAAATAGGCATTATATATCTAATTTCAGCTCATTTCTCTCCAAGGGATTCTCCATCTAAGAATTTTATTTTAGATGCTACTTTTGTTCATTTCCATCTTTGAGACACTAGGCTTTCTAAGGACTCCCCACAACCTACCAGGTAGAGCCGCAGGCACTGGGCACAGCCTGTCACTGAACACCAGCTTAGAAAGAAAAAGAGCATTTTTGAGTCTGTAATGAAGAGGGAGAAGCAGGTTTCTATTCTAGAAACCAACACCTTGGGAACTTTTTAAAAATAAAAATCCTTGTCCATGGCTTTACTTGCTTTTCTGTTCCCAAAATGGGAACTGAAACTCGACTATAAGAAAAGAAATCTAATTTTCAAATGCTTTCCTGTGAAATGCCTTTTCCTGCCCAAAGGCATGAGTGGCTATACTTCTTTAAATTTTTCCTCAAAAGTACCGATTTCTTTCCTCTTCATCCTCCTCCTCTCCTTCCTTATTATTTTTTCAAGTATTTTTCTCTTTAAAACTTACTCTTGGCCGGGCACAGGGGCTCACACCTGTAATCCTAGCACCCTGGGAACTCAAGGTGGGACGATCGCTTGAGCTCAGGAGTTTGAGACCAGCCTGAGCAAGAACAAGACCTTGTCTCTACTAAAAATAGAAAAATTAGCCACCAGCCTGTAGCTTTTGGGGAGGCTGAGGCAGGAGCATCACTTAGCCCAGGCATTTGAGGTCATTGTTAGCTAAAATGACACCACTTCACTATACCCAAGGCAACAGATCAAGACTCTGTCTCAACTAAAAAAAAACTTTTTATACATACACACATACTATTTTGCATAATGTACAAATGCTTGGCCTCTTTTGTTTTTTTCTTTATTTACAGCTTCACTTTTCCTTCCCCTCTTCCCCTCTCTGTGGGAGACAGAATAATGTCTCCCCCCAAAGAGGTCCACTTCTGAATATCTGGAATTTATGACTGTTAGCTTACTGACAGCCTCTCCCCAGAGCTGGCATCATCTCCTGTCAGACCCTCACCCTCTCCTCTGCCCCATCCCCAGGAAGACGTCTTTGAAGAACCAGTTGCAGTGACTCGAACCTGTCATCCCAGCACTCTGGAATGAGGCAGGAAGATCCCTGGAGCTCAGGAGTTTGAGACCAACCTGAGCGAGAGCTAGATCCCCTCTCTACTAAAAATAGAAAAAGAAAATACTATTTTATATGATCAAAATTTATTAACACGGTTTATTTCTTTACTTGTGTTTAAATGTCAGATATTCCATCAACAACCACTTTTCCTCTGCCTGAAACATGTTATTTAGAATTCAGGTCTGTTGACAAACTCTTTCTTAGTTTCTGGTTTATCTAAAACTGGATTTTGTACTTATTCTTCAAGTATATTCTAACTGATGATAAAAGTTTGTTCAATAGTCTAGATTTGATTTTTTTAAATTCATGGACCTTCTTGAAACTATAATTTGGTGTTTTTCCTTGGTTTGGGAAACCGAGTTCTCTATACTTAACAGGCTTTGCCTAGTGATTCCTCCTTTTTTCTTGTGGAATCCTGTAAGTTATGTATGGGAAGTGTCTTATCCTTCATATTTTAAAATCTCTCATTCATATTGTCTATCTGTGCTACCTCTGGAAAACTTCTTAGTGCTCTCTTTAGCTCTCTCTAATCTTCTGTCAAAGAGATTCATGGTTTATTTCTTTCAATTCTTACATTTTTCACTAATAGATATTCTATTAGTTATTTATATGTGCTTGATCATTTTCATAGTTTCTTGTTCTCCACATATATTTATAAGCTTGTCTTTCATTTCATTAAATTTATTAAACTTTATGTCTGATACTTCCCCAAACTAACATCTGTGATTCTACTTCTGAATTTATATATGTTTATATCGGTGTATGCATCTGTAATTGTATTTATATCCACTCATGTTCTAGTTTTCACTCATGGTGCCTTATTTCCCTGCTTGCTTATGTGTTTTTTATTAATTTATTCATTCTTATTGTGAGCTGTTGCTTTTTCCTGGATTGCATTTGATGGTATATTCTGAGGTCTGGGATGAAGAAAGATTTTTCCAGAAAAGATTTGTGTTTGTTTCTGGAGGTGATAGAAAGGTACCTCTTTAAACTAAATCTTTGTCTTGAGATTATTTTTTTAGTCCAGCAAAGTGATTTGAATTCTGGTTGCAAACTGGTGTAAAGGCAGCTGTGGCTAAATGTCCAGGGACAGAGATGCCTTTGTCATTTCTCTATCTGCCATTTAGACTCAGGGCTTTTCCGTATAGTCTTTTGTGTATCTGTATCGGTGGGCAAGTCCTTTCTAACTTATCCTTATACTAAGGAGCCCCAGCACTGTGGGTGAGGGTCTCTTGCTGGAGTCCCACCCTGAGGACCCCAGGATTGCCTCCAGGATCCTGCGGGGCTCGTCACCCAACCTGTTAAATATCCCCTTAGCAAAAACCAGTCTCAGTACTGCGGTTCCTGCCATCATCTCAATTCTGGCCAGAGGTTTTCTTATTTTCTTGTTATTTTGTTGTTGCTTTAAAAAGTGGACACTGTATTTTACTAAAAAATGTTTGCTGTTTTCAGCATCTGAGTACCCAGACATAGAAGTTTCCCATTCACTGTTAGAACAAACGTCCATTATCTTCTCAGTGTTCGAACCCACTCTGGGTGCTGAGATAAAGAGCGTCCCAGAGGAATAACCCTGAGCTCCTTCTCAAGGATGTCAACAGAGAATGGAAGGGACAGACTTGAGGATGGGTGATGGAGAGAAGGAAAAGTGCTACAGAGAGTCCCCCATGTTTGGGGGGCCCATGAAATACTTGGCAGAGGTGACCAACTAGCTCATTTGGGATGAAAAACAAGTCAACTGGCCAGGCCAAAGGAGGACACAAATGCGGCCTTTGGAGGAAATAGAAGGCACACACTTAAAGCTGGTGACAGAGTCTGGCTGGCCAGCTGGCCTCAGTGTCGGGCTGTCTAGCTCCTGTGTCTCCTGAGCTTTCATGGCACCCCAGGGAGGAAAGTATGTTGAATTTAATTCTAAATTGTGGTGGGAACTGAAAGGGCAATAGCCTTTGGTGGAAGTCCGTGACGCAACCAGTTCACAGCCGCACCTGTCTCTTCCTGCCTTGGAGGTTTCTTCATGATGAGGGGGTTGGAGGCTGTCATTTCACTTACCTTTTCAATCCAGGTGTAATGGAAACTAAGTTTTTATAAGATCCTGAGTAAAAAATGAGAGCCACAGCATGAATACCTGCCTGAATTTCAACTCAATTCATTATTCTAGTCAGTTGACCTGCAGTTCCGTTATCATGAGACCTTCACGATTTTAAAAAAGAGCTTCACAACCTTAGCAATTCATTCACTGGGATGATTTCTGCAGCAGTGATTGGTCCATGCAGGCCTCGCTCCTCACACCGCAACGGGCGACTGCGCCCAGCCTGCCTTCTGTGCTCAGACACTGCCCTCCAAGGCTATTAGTTTGTGATAAATATTCTAATGTACTCAGAGAAAAACAATTACAGTGGAGTCTCTGACAATTGCCCACCCAAAGGACAATAACAAGCTGGCCAACACATGAAGATGGTCAACATAAGGGACAAGGCCACTAACCCACACTGAACACCTCCTTACACTGACCACAGTGTGAAGAGGTGGTCAGTGTAGGGAGATGGTCAGTGTGGGGACGTGGTCAGTGTGGGGAGATGGTCAGTGCGGGGAGGAGGTCAGTGTGGGGAGGTGGTCAGTGTAGGGAAATGGTCAGTGTAGGGAGATGGTCAGTGTGGGGAGATGGTCAGTGTGGGGAGATGGTCAGTGTGGGGACGTGGTCAGTGTGGGGAGATGGTCAGTGCGGGGAGGAGGTCAGTGTGGGGAGGTGGTCAGTGTGGGGAGATGGTCAGTGTGGGGAGGTGGTCA
>CAUYON010172618.1:0-16835 GCA_963573935.1 Arctocebus calabarensis
TAAAAATTTTTTTTAAAATGTGAAATACTAATGTAACCATTATTAGCAAAATCGGTTCTCAAGATTTGGAAAAAGTGACTTGGCGCCTGTAGCTCAACAGGCTAAGGCGCCAGCCACGTACACCTGAGCTGGCGGGTTCAAATCCAGCCCAGGCCAGCCAAACAACAATGACGGCTGCAACCAAAAAATGGCTGGGCGTTGTGACGGGCGCCTGTAGTCCCAGTTACTTGGGAGGCAGAGGCAAGAGGCTCGCTTGAGCCCAGGAATTGGAGGTTGCTGTGAGCTGTGATGCCACAGCACTCTATCCAGGGTGACAGCTTGAAGCTCTGTCTCAAAAAAAAAAAAAATTTGGAAAAAGTAAACAAAGGAATTACCAGTCAATTAGGTGAAAAAGGAAGCCATCCTAGATTGAAACAGATAAGGAAAATGTAATATTCAAATACTACAGATGAAGATGCCAGCTTTTTTCCATTTAAGATGAATATCTACAAGAATCACACTCTATCAAAAGCAGCTTCCTTAATTTTTAGCAAGCATAGCTGTATATTATAACAGAGGCATTAAGGTAGAAGGACAAATCTTTCAGACCAATTCTGCCCCTTGGAGGCAAGTGACTTAACCCCTTGGGCACTTTTGTTGACTCATCTATAAAATTCAAATAATACTGTAGAAGGCCATAGTGTGGGTCAAAACAACATAATGATTCTGAAAGCAATTTAAAGGCCGGGGAATGCTGTGTTAATGCCAAGTAGTCTGTCTTGCAGGTATGATTCCTTAAAAGAAAATCCAGTATGTCCAGGAATACTGTTAGGACTATAGCATGAAATAAATTCAGCGTAATTGCTTTAAGTTTTCATTTTAGGCTGTTGTATGAAGGAAAATGAGAGGTCTCAGAGTTTCATTCTTCCTCTTTAGCAACTTGCAAAAGGAACCTTTCCTATTTTGGGTTTTTATGCTTAAGAAGGATGTAAGCAAGTAAAGTTAAATTTGAGGGGCAAGATAAATCACTAACCAAAGCCTAAAATATGCAGAAAATCCACCTCATTGGCCCCATTATGGGGGGGCTGAGGTTAATAAATGAATACCACTCACACATGTTAGAAGGTGTATCCATGTTCACATTGCCAGAGAGCAAAGCCCTAGATTAGGGAGAGAGCAAGTGAATACTGATTTGGTGGAGGAGATGGGGAGAGAAAAGATCTTCCACAACTAGATGGAGAAGCTCTAGTGGCAAATGGCAGGTCTTGAACAGCCAGCATGCGGTGGGAATTCCACACAAAGAGGAGGAAAAGGAGAAATGGTTAGGTAAAAAGCAGTTTAACCAATTCATGAGCCACTAAGGGCTGAATCTTATACTCTAGTTCTGGCTTATTTTTGTCACAGTATTTTTTAAAAAAAAATGAAAGGGAACTGCACATGCAAAGAATTTTGATTTATACACAAATTTCCAAGAAATATTTTTGTATGTTGTACCTAGAGTAAGTTTCTTCATTCAATGTTGCCTTATATTAATTTCTTTAAATGGTTGCACTTACATATATCTTTGCTTATCATTCAAACTCTTCTTCTTTTTCTTTACCGTTAATAAGACAAGGGAGGGACATTTGGAGATAGACATGGAAATATGTAAAAATTTCAACATTTTGTAATCAGGTTCCTATACTGGGGGGATCCAAAAGAAGTATGGTCTGGTACTTAAGAAGCTTACATTGAGTGGGGAAGATACACTCACACACGACTAAACTCAGTATCAGATGGGTTACAATAATTAGAGAAATCGAGCAATAAAAAAGAAGCAAAAGGGGGAAAGGTGATTAGTTTGACCTCTTAGCATTTCAATAAAGAACTAAGCTTAAATCACCTAGTAATTCCTAAACAAAGCTTCATGTGCTTTTTTACTTGTATATGAAAGGCTGAAACAAGTTTCCTAACTGATTCCGTGAGCTAATCTCTCATTAATAATTTACAAAGGCACAGTTTCTTTTTACGTTAACATACTGCTGGGTTAGGACATCAGAATATGCTTTTTAGAAACTCAAAGAAGTATTGGGTCAATATTAGATTATATATCTTGGGAGGGCTATTTGGCAGAAAATACTACTGTCCCCATTAGGACAACAAATTACAGTCTTGGGTAAGGTCTTGGGTTCAAGACCTTAGTGTGGGGTCTAGATCCTCATAGCTTGACCTGCTCTCATCCCTTAGAAACTGGCTGACAAACATTTGGAAGCTTCTCCTCATGTGATTGGTAGAGAAGAAAAAATTGGCACCACCTGTCCTTTTGAATGTCTTCTTTGTAAATAGAATTAAACCGGGTTGGAAGAAACAAGGGTGGAAAGAGGGCAGGGATCAGATTGGGAATGCATGCCAAGAAGACTATTAACAACACCCTGCTAACTACAAGGGACCTTAACTAACAACACAAACATTGTGAGCTAATCGTTTGTATCCTCGTATGAATCTACAATTTAAAAAATTAAAATTAAAAAATTAGGCTCAGCGCCCCTAGCACAGTGGTTACCGTACCAGCCACATACACTGAGGCTGGCGGGTTGGAACCCGGCCTGGGCCAGCTAAAACAACAATAAAATAGCCGGCCATTGTGGCAGGCGCCTGTAGTTCCAGCTACTCGGGAGGCTGAGGCAAGAGGATTGCTTGAGCCTAAGAGTTTGAGGTTGCTATGAGCTATGACGTCACAGCACTCTACCAAGAGCAACAAGTGAGACTCTGTCTCAAAAAAATAAAAATAAAAAATAAATAAAATGAGTAGGATTAAAAAAAAAAAACCCAGTTAAAAAATGATGAGGGCCTCAACTAAGAAGGTAGCATTGTGAATTGATGGAGAGAGGTTGAATTCAAGATAGGTTATTGGATAAAATCAATGTTACTTTTCAGGCGATTTGATATGAGGCCTAGAGGAAAGGGAAGAGTCTAGGATTTTTTTTTCTTTTTTTGTGCACTCGGCTAGGATTTTTGATAAAGGTAGCATTAGCTGTAGATTCATATTTGTATGTGTACTAAGAATGTATTTATACTTCACATTGCTCCATAAAGGCTTTAGGACAATTTATAACAATGTATAACTTTTAAAATTCAACAAAGTGCAGGACTAAGGAAATGTAAACAGAATAAAACCTTTAGGTCATGAAATCTATATAGTGGATCAGTACAATATTGTTTTTAATGAAATAGCATAGGATAGAAAATACTAGAGTGTATTCTCTATTGAGGGTAACTAATGTTTTGTGAAACTTTTCTTTCAGTCCTACAGAGACAGAAAAGGACTTACAGATGTAGACACATGTGCACATGCATGTGTGTATTTGTGCTGGGATGCTATGTAAAATGTAATTATTACAGTTGTTGGTCATAAACCAAGAAAGTTACATATTCTACTGCATAAAGGATGGACCATATGCCTGCTGGATAATTATGCATCATTATAATTTCTCTAGACTAGGATTTGGAAGTAACTTGGGGGCAGTTTGCAGTTCTATTCCCTGCTAAGGGCTGGAGCATTAGAAGAGACTGGAGGGGTGAGGGCAAGCTGGGAAGGTGTTCATCAGGTCTGAAGTTCTAGCCACACGAAGTGCTGCAGGGACTGAGAACATGCTTCAAGTTTTACCGGGGTGTCTTTTCTGCCAGCTGTTTGTTTGGGTGGGTGCTTGGGAGTATACTAGGAATCACTCAGCCTTTTCCTTTTCTTCCAAATGGCATGGTGATGTGTATTGTCATATTGCAGAAGGAAAAACATTGCTGCTAAAAGTATTGTCAAGGGAAGTAACAGGTAGCTCACGCTACTATACACAACAGCAAGTTTCCTGTCTGAGCAATACACTACAAAACATAAACTGAGAAATAATCCTTCTGTTTCTACCCTGCAGTGGGACCTCATGAGAAGCCCTTGCTAGTGTGCTCAGGTGTAGGCCAACCAATTGGCATGCATGAGCCTGACAGAATTGGTAAAATTTTAGGGGGGGATGGTCCCCATTCTACTTAATGTCTATAAATTCATCCTATTAAGTACTTGGGGAGAAATTTATCTAAATAAGGGTTTGTGAAGACTGATAATGATTATGCTTTACAAAAAAATCTAACAACATTTTTAAATAGTCTACAACTATGAGAATATTAAGCATGTTAATAGTAAAAATAACAGCTTTAAGAATAATATTCTTTTCAAAAGAGTGATTAGCTCTGGTAGTAAACAGAAAGGAAGTCACAATCCTTTTTTCAGTGCTTAATCATAGCAGTATTCATGAAATTCCCAGTAGTAATAAGTGGTTAATTAACTTTTAAAATCAGTATTTCTACATTGTAAAATCATGAAACTATGGATACTATATTTCTACCATTGGCTATGAAAGTACACACCAACTGTAAACAGCAATGATTACCCATAAAACACAGGTTTTTAACAGCACATCTAAACTTAGAGAAGAATTTAGTCCACAGAAGAACTGGCTTATAACTTTTCTCTAATACACTGTGCTATACTGCAAAATAGTCACCCATTCTAGCCCCCTTTCCAGTATCTAGCTTTTGCAATGTGACATATTTCCTCTCATCTACAGGTGAAGTCTTTCCCCACTCCTTGTATCTGGGATGGCTCTGTGACATGACTTTCTTCAGCCAATGGACACTAACAAATGTGATGCACACAGAAATTTGACCAGCCCCTATGTGAAGAAGCTTGGATTAGCATGTTAGATAATGAGACATATAAGCCTATTTGCATCTCTTCCTAGAACATACCCTGCTAACCTAACCATCACATATGTGAGTCAGGCCATGATAGCTGACTGAAGATGCATAAGTCAGCTCTGTAAGAAGTACGATTGGTCCAGATCACAAAAATAGACTGATTAAGCCAGGCCCAGTGGCTTGTGCCTGTGATTCCCATCTACTCAGGAAGCTGAGGCAGAAGAATTGCTCAAGCCCCAGAGTTTAAGGGCAACTTGGGCAACACAGTGAGATCCTCTCTTAAAAAAAATGTTTTTCTTGGGTAGTGCCTGTGGCTCAAGGAGTAGGGCGCCGGCCCCATATACTGGGGGTGGTGGGTTCAAACCCGGCTCCAGCCAAAACTGCAAAATTAACAAAAAAAAGTTTTTTTCTTGATGACCCAGTTGCCCATCAAATGGCTGTTGTGTTAGGGGGTCTATAAACTATGGCTCTTGGGACAAGTCTGTTTTGTGGTCTGTTTTCATACAGCCTCCAAGCTAAGTATTATTTTTACATTTTTACAATTGTAGGGCTGGGCATGGTGACTCATGCTGTAATCATAGTACTCTCTGGGAGGCAGAAGAGGGTGGATTGCCTGAGCTCACAGGTTCGAGACCAGACTGAGCCAGAGCAAGAGTTTGTCTCTAAAAAAAAATAGCCAGAAGCTGTGGTGGGCAGCTGTAGTCCCAGCTACTCAGGAGGCTGAGGCAAGAGAATCGCTTGAGCCCAAGAGTTTGAGATTGCTGTGAGCTATGAAGCCACCACACACTACCAGGGGCAAAAAAGTGAGACTCTGTCTCAAAAAAAAAAAAAAGCATTGTAGGGAAAAAAGAATATTAAACAGAGACTGTGGCCCTCAAAGCCTAAAATATTTATTATCCGGTCCTTTATGGAAAATGTTTGTGGACACCTGTATTAAGCCAGTAAGTCTGGGGGTGGTCTGTCATGCAGCAAAGGTAGTTGATCCACTCCTAAGAAAGAATGTTAGAAATCAGAACTGTCTCACAGAACTCAGTTAACAACTGGTCAATTTATCCTTGGTACATGTCTTTCAGTTGCTTGTTAACTAAGATAACACTTGAATAGAATGAACAAATACATGTATAACCTGGGAAGTTATTTTTGTAGTATGCTTCTCAAAGGTTAAGGGTTTTAAAGGATAGGGAGAAAAACAAGTACACAATTTTTGGCAGTTTTATTCATAATATCCCCAAACTGGAAATGACCTAAATGTCCACCAGCAGGTGAATGGATGAACAAAATGAAGTATATCCATATAATAGAAAATACTCTGCAATTAAAAAGAAACCAATTACTGGTCCTTAAACTACTGATATTCAGAATCATGCTGAGTTTAAGAAACCAGACATACAGGGCGGCACCTGTGGCTCATCGAGTAGGGCGCCGGCCCCGTATACCAAAGGTGGCAGGTTCAAACCCATCCTCAGCTGAACTGCAAAACAGAAAAATAGCCGGGCATTGTGGCAGGTGCCTGTAGTCCCAGTTATTCAGGAGGTTGAGGCAAGAGAATCGCCTAAGCCCAGGAGTGGGAGGTTGCTGTGAGCTGTGTGACGCCAGGGCACTCTACCGAGGGTGATAAAGTGAGACTCTGTCTCTAAAAAAAAAAAAAAAAGAAAGAAAAAAGAAACCAGACATACAACCAAAATACTGTATGATTCCATTTATAGAAAATTCTATAAAATACAAACTAATATACAGTGACAGAAAGATCAGTAGTTGCCTGGGGTCTGGGGTGAAGGGAAGAATGGAGTGCAAAGGGGCACAGGAGGCTTTTGGGGGGATAAGAATGTTCTTTGATTCTAGCAGAGGTCTGATAAGTCTAGTGTCAGAAATCAGTGAATTGTACTCCTTAAATGGATTCAGTTTATTGTGTATAAATTATTCTTCAATAAAGTTCATTGGCTCGGCACCTGTGGCTCAGTGGGCTAAGGCGCCAGCCACGTACACCTGAGCTGGCGGGTTCGAATCCAGCCCAGGCCCGCCAAACAACAATGATGGCTGCAACCAAAAAATGGCCGGGCGTTGTGGCGGGCGCCTGTAGTTCCAGCTACTTGGGAGGTGGAGGCATGAGACTCGCTTGAACCCAGGAATTGGAGGTTGCTGTGAGCTGTGATGCCACGGCACTCTCTCCAGGGTGACAGCTTGAGGCTCTGTCTCAAAAATAAATAAATAAATAAAAATAAAGTTCATTAAAAATTTTTTAAAAAGCATTTGCTCCGAAATCAAATTTAACAGTCCAAAGTGTACACAATTGAACAGAAAATGAGGTGCATTACACAGGATGTTTACATAGATATAGGACAGATCCAGGTCACGCTGTCAGTTCCCTTCTGATTAATCCTGAAAATATCAAAACATTAGATTCAGACGTGACCCTAAAGGTTAGCGAATTACATCTTCTCATCCAATACAGACATTGCCTTTAGGGGCGAGACAGTCATTTCAGACTTGACTATCTACTGTAAAGGGAGTTTAATGCTTTTCTTTTCTTTTTCTTTCTTTTTTTTTTTTTTAGAGACAGTCTTACTTTGTGGCCCTTGGTAGAGTGCCATGTCATTACAGCGCACAGCAACCTCCAGCTCTTGGGCTTAGGCGATTCTCATGCCTCAGCCTCCTGAGTAACTGGGACTACAGGCGCCTGCCACAATGCCCAACTATTTTTGCTGTTGTTGTTGCTGTTTGGCCAGGGATGGGTTCAAACCTGCCACGGTCAGTATATGGGGCCAGCGCGCTACTCATTGAGCCACAAGCACTGCCCGGGAGTTTAAAGCTTTTCAAGACAGAGGGTTCTGTTTTTCGGAGAGCTGAATGACAAAATTTTCTTTAACATTTAGTTAAAATTTGCTGTCCTAGGCTTGGCACCCATAGCTCAGTGTAGGGCACCAGACACACTGGGGGCTGGCGGGTTCAAACCCTGCCGGGCCTACTAAATAACAATGACAACTGCAACAAAAAAATAGCAGGGCATTGTGGCGGGCGCCTGTAAGTCAGTCCCAGCTTCTTGGGAGGCTGAGACAAGAGAATCGCTTAAGCCCAAGAGTTTGAGGTTGCTGTGAGCTGTGATGTCCCTGTACTCTACCGAGGGTGACATAGTAAGACTCTGTCTCAAAAAAAATTTTTTGCTTTGCTATAACTTCCACATATCTAGCTGAACCAGTTCTCAGGGTAAAACAAGTAAAAATAACACAAGTAACAAACAGAAAACTCCAACCAAAATGCAGTAAATCTCGTCTAAAGTTATAAATATTTCAGGCCCCCTTTCACATTTTCCCTAATCCCGCTTCAGTCTAGGCTAAATCTAAATACAGCAAATTCTCATTCAATGTCATTGATGGGTTCTTGGAAACTGACACTTTATATGAAATGACACAGCAGGTCCTTGAATGTCATTTCATTCAGCAAAAAAACATCCTTTCATTTAGTGTTGTTTCCTTATAACACTGACAAGGGAAGAAATTAGTTTTGTTAAATGTTGCTTTGCTTAACGTCACATTTTCCAAGAACCTATCAACATTAAATGAGGACTTACTGTACCTGCATTTCTTTCTTTCTTTTTTTCATGTAATATAACCTACAGACCCTTGGTTATTCTGGTGACACTTTAAAAAACAAGCTCCATTTACATTGTGATATCTAGGCCAGCAGAGTGGCTCACACCTGCAATCCTAGCACTCTGGGAGGCCAAGGCAGGTGGACTGCTTGAGTTGGAGACCAGCCTGAGCAAGAGTGAGACCTTGTCTCTACTAAAAGAAAAACTAGCTCGGCATGGTGGTGGCAGGTATCTGTAGTCCCAGTTACTAGGGAGTCTAAAGCAAGAGGATCTCTTGAGTCCAAGAGTTCAAGGTTGCTGTGAGCTATGATGATACCATGGCACACTCCTCAGGGTGACAAAGTGAGACTGTCTCATGATATCCAGAAGGGAATAAGCAGGACACTTACATTCCCTGCTTTGTCATTATTAATGGCTTCTCTAACTGTTGTACCATTTTAGTTTTGTAAATGTCATATCACACTTTTTGTTCAAATTAAATTGTGAATGAGTAAAAATCCAAGGGCTTGAATATTCAATATGATATTAATAAAGGTTTCTTCTCATCCATGTTTTTACAATTAATTACTTGAGGCTAAAAGTCTTTTTAAAATATGCTTTCATATTTAATACTGTAGTAAGAACTCACATTTCTAAGTGATTTAAATCTATTAGAAGTTCAAACTTTTTTGTCATAGGCGGGGCACTGTAGCTCACATCTACAATCCTAGCACTCTGGGAGGTCAAGGCGGTAGATAGCTTGAGCACACGAGTTCAAGAACAGCTTGAGCAAAAATCGAGACCCCCCCATCTCTGCTAAAGATAAAAAAACTGAGGCAAGAGGATCTCTTGAGCCCAAGAGTTGGAGGTTGCTGTGAGCTATGACACCACAGCACTCTACCCAGAGCGATAGCTTGAGACTGTCTCAAAAAAAAAAATTATTTTTTGTCATTTGAAATATTAACAACTTGTGTCAATTTCAATTGTATTAACAGATTCAGTTGGTATGAATTCTCATTCTATCAACAATTTTGTTTTTTTTTGTAGAGACAGAGTCTCACTTTATCACCCTCTGTAGAGTGACGGGGCGTCACACAGCTCCACAGCTCACAGCAACCTCCAACTCTTGGGCTCAAGAGATCCTCTTGCCTCAGCCTCCTGAGTAGCTGGGACTATAGGCACCCACCACAACGCCCAGCTATTTTTTTGTTTTTTGCAGTTTGGCTGAGGCTGGGTATGAACCCCCCACTTTCGGTATACGGGGCCTGCGCCCTACTCACTGAGCCACAGGCGCTGCCCATTGTTCTAGCAATAGTTAAGTATCCATTGTGGATTTGGTTATATTAGGTAGTAAAGAGACCAAAATGGCTACTAAGTGGCCTTATCTTCTTGGCATTCATAGAATAGAACAGAAGACATACATATAAACAAGTGATGATAATTTGGTTAGATAAGTGCAGGCAGAAAGTTGTGCTCACTGAAAACAATTGCAGACTATTAACAAAAGTAGTGATGCAAAATTGTCCCGTTGAAGTCTTTTTTTTTTTTTTTTTTTTTGGAGACAGAGCCTCAAGCTGTCGCCCTGAATAGAGAGCTGTACCATCACAGCTCACAGCAACCTCCAACTCCTGGGCTCAAGCAATTCTCCTGCCTCCGCCTCCCGAGTAGCTGGGACTACAGGTGCCCACCAGGTGACCCAGCTATTTTTTGGTTGCAGCCGTCTGGGCTGGATTTGAACCCGCCAGCTCAGGTGTATGTGGCTGGAACCTTAGCTGCTTGAGCCACAGGTGCACAGCCTTCAGTTGAAGTCTTTCAGCAGAGGGTTGAGATGGGTTTAAGTGTTGACTAAGGAATGGCTCTGCACCTATAGCTCAGCGGCTAGGGCATTGCCCACATGCACTGGAGCTGAAGGGTTGAACCTGGCCTGGGCCTGTCAAATAACAATGACAACTACAACAACAACAACAACAACAACAAAATAGCGGTGTGTTGTTGCGAGCACCTGTAGTCCCAGCTGCTTGGGAGGCTGAGGCAAGAAAATCGCTTCAGCCCAGAAATTTGAGGTTGCTGTGAGGTGTGATGCCATGGCACTCTACCCAGGGTGACATAGTAAGACTGTCTCCATTAAAAAAAAAAGAGTTGACTAAAGAAGAAATAGCCACGTGTAAAGGAATGCATATCTCAAATACAGGGCCAAGGATAGAGACTCCATTTTGTGTTAAACTAGATCTATTAATTTTTTTTTGTTTTTGTTTGGTTTTAGTTTTTTTTTTTTTTTTTTAAGATAATCTTACTTTCTTGCCCCTGGTAGAGTGCTGGAGCGTCATAGCTCACAGCAACCTCCAAGTCTTGGGCTTAAGTAATCCTCTTCCCTCAGCCTCCCAAGTGGCTGGGACTACAGGCACCTGCCACAACAACCAGCTATTTTCAGAGACCGGGCTCTCACTCTTGCTCAGGCTGATCTTGAACTCCTGAGCTCAGGCAATACTGCCTCCCCTACCCCGGGCCTCCCAGAGTGCAGGGATTACAGACATGAGCCCCTGCACCTGGCCCTGATTTTAATTATTTTAAAACAAAAGCAATATAACTTAAGATTGTCCCTAAGATAGTCTAAAAAACAATATTATTCCCATTAAACTTGAATGAAACTTTGGCTGGATTTACGTCATTTTAAAAGGCAGGATAGTTTCCCAAAAAGTAAGCAGTTTAAATGTTTCAGACCAAGTTATTCTTTACTTATCTGTGTCTTTCAGATGAATTTATGACCGTCAGTAGAGAAGTAGTTCTCTATTTCTGACTTGTGACCATCATGGGAAGGGCACTGGATAAGGGTAAGAAGGTTAGAAGAATTGTGCCTCATTGCTTTTTGGTTGTTAGTTTTTAGTTTAGCGAGTAAACAAGATACTACACCTAGAGCCTTTAAGTCATAGCGCAATAGTTATCTGTATAGCGTGTTCTGAAATTGCACCCTAAACCCAGGCAAAACCCTAATTTGCATCACCCACAAGCATCCCATATTTTGGCAGATTCTAACTAGAGCTAAATAACTGGCATATATTTATACTTAATTGTAATCAAATGCAATGGAATGTATGTAAACATAGGCTTTGCTCAAAGTGCTCTTTACAGATGAAATGTGATTATTGAACCTAACAGCAGAACATTCATTGGGGGAAAAATGGTTAATCACTTCTCCTTACCTGTACTTTTCCACCCTTTGGTGATACTGGTTATGTTTCAAGACTCTGAATGCTGTAAGTGAACACTTGACTGAAGAAGTATCTTTATGATGATACAACAAATGAGCTATGTTACCTAAGACTAATAAAGTCATTTACAAGTTTCTATGAAGAGCAAACGTAAATGGTAAAAACAATCCATTATTTATCATCAGTAAATCCAACACTTTTCAGTAAAACACTTTTTACAGGAGCTCTACTTATGTTAGCTTTTCTTAAACCTAGCTGCAAAGTGTCAATTTTTTCTAATATATAATCAAGGGAATTTTGTGTCAGGAAGAAAACTTCTCATCTTTGTAAAGGACATTTAGAGGAGAGGTAGGGGAAAACAAGAAAGATCATGCATGAGGATTAAGTGCGAAGGTATGGATTGAATGGATTTCAACCATTATTTTAAAAGGCTTATCTGAAAAAAGGCCTTCTTTGAATCAAGTGCAGTTTGATTTCCAATTTTGGAATATTTTCAAATTTAGTAATGACATTTATTATTCTGAAAATGAAGGTAGATACACATAATATCTATACGTCAGTTTGAATGAAATTGATTCACTAATTTTTCTTCTTACATGTCATAACTTTTTGTATGAATTGATCTATCAGCTCATGTTTTCTTAACTTTTCAAACTAAAAGAAACTCCGACAATCTTTAATAATTCTCTCAAGATTTAGGCAGAGGGTGGCACCTGTAGCTCAGTGGGTAGTGCACCAGCCACATACACCAAGGCTGGCGGGTCCAAACCCAGCCTGGGCTAGCAACAAAAACTCAACAAAAAAAATAGCTGGGCATTGTGGTGGGCACCTGTAGTCCCTGCTACTTGGGAGGCTGAGGCAAGAGAATCATTTAAGCCCAAGAGTTGGAGGTTGCTGCGAGCTGTGATGCCATGGTACTCTACTGAGGGTGACAACTTGAGACTCTGTCTCAAAAGCAAAAAAAAAAAAAAAAAAGGATTTAGGCAGAATTCCTTAGTGAAAGAGCCAACAGGGTTTGATTAGGTTGAAAATTAACAAAAGCACAACAATACAAATAAAGCAAAAAATAATCTGCAGAGGAATGAGAGTGGTTGTATTTTTACAGATTGGGGATATATTTATACATATCTTTTCAATCTAACCAATTTAAATACAGGATACAAATTCAGACATTATGGGTCTGAATGGTAAGGAAAGCCCAAAATATGGCCAATCTTACTTGTCCCTCTGTATTAAATTATGAGTTTTAAAAATTATATTTATAGGCCAAGGAGATTTCTCTTATTTCTGATGTTAGTTTTCTGCAGCTACCAACCTGCAAAATATTAATTATGTAAGTTTTGTGTTATCACAAATACTGACCCTTAAGTTCTAGGGGAAGATAAAGAATGCTTGATGATAGGACCTTTGGATAGAGAGGGGCTGGGGAGTCAGGACCTTAGAAGCTAAGAGAAGGCATTTAGTGTATGTTCAGCCACAAGGAACTCAATTGTTAGTTTGGTATCACTCCTTTTCTATCACTGCCCAGGGGAATGATCAGAAAGGAAATGTAAACTCCTGCTTCAAGAATTGCAATGAAGTTCTATTCTACCCACTCCAACTCTTCTTAAAGATAATTCTTTCTTGAAGAAAAAACTGTGTGTGTGTGTGTGTGTGTGTGTGTATTCTTGTTTATTACTTTCTTCTTTTCCCTCTTACACCTTGTTTGGAACTGACGGGTGCCTTGTATCTCCAGTCATTTATCACACATTGCATAGATCGAGATTTTAGGTGTTAGACCACTCAGTCTGCCAATCTATGTAGGAAGCACCCTCAATGTCTTTAAAATGCTATTCTGCAACATTTAAAGAGGGCCATCTGCAATAAGAATGATCATTAGATGATGATAAACAGTACTGAGTCACAGATGGAGAAAGTAATAGTATTTGAGAGCCATTTTCATGTTAATGTTATAGATTACATATTAAAGAAATGTGCCAGTAATGAAGCAAAAAAACAAAGAGGGCCTTTGGAGAAGAATACTTATGCTATTGAAAGCAATGATATAATAAGTGGAATGGCCCCAAGCCATCTGCTTTTAAAGCTTACCATATTTAGGCTGTTAGGACCATTCCATTGTCCATGGAGGTGCTATTTTGAGATAACAGGAAAGTGAGCAAAACTAATATAAATTAAGCCATTGTCAATAATTTTTATTATACATTGATTTTTCCCCACAGACCAATCTAATGCTTCCAGGGGATAGCAGTGGCATAATGTAAAATTTTCCTCTAGAGTTAGTCCATTTGCCTTGATCTGCTTAGGGTCCTTGGTCTTTAACTTAACCCCTCCCTACAATTGCTCCCATTTTGAAGATCTTTTCCAGGCCATTAAAGGCAGTTGCCTCAATTCAAGATATTTCCTAATTGTGTCAAAAGAAACACATTATTAACCACATAGAGGCTTGTGAATGAAAAGTCAAAAATCATAGCTGGTTCTTTCAACCTTAGAAGAATATCTCTGTATTTAAAAAAAAACTATAGGGAGATACATATTATACATAAACATACATAGCTATATAACACAAAATAAGTTAACAAATGGAGAAAATATTGGAAAATATTCCAATTCCTACCTTTCTACTCTAATAATTGCCAAAGTAGGCACAACAGAATACGTGATAGGTTGAAGGGAGTTGACTTTTCACATTTGTGACTTTTTAAAAAATGTTTCTTAGTCCTTAATGTATGCACATCGCAACTCTGAAGAGACTAGAAAAGAAGCATAAACTATGGGGCTCACAATCTTAAAATGAGGCTGTTAGCTATCGATTTTCATTAATGCTCTCCTCTAAAGTGATTTCAGCCTTTTGTGCTTGCAAAATTAAAACTTTATCCTTAGGTTTTGCAATTTGGCTCTTGTAAGGAGATAAAGAGGGAAGAAAAAAAGTTTATGATTCAGGGGTGTAATAAACTCCAGCTGGCATATCATAAGCCTAGTTATGTCAAAATAAATAAATGATCAAGAATAATCTTATTAAAAAACAAAATCATATTGGAACTTTGGAAAAGAAATTTAAGTAAAACAAGGGAAATGAAAATAGGAAGGATATTAAAATTCAGAACCTGATTGATTATGTATTAGCCAGATCAAAGCCTCTGGGTGATAATGAGCCGCTGAACAGGGTATTACCACCTGTCCTGTTCTACTAGCAGCTGGACCTACCAAGAACAGCTGGGCAAGAACACTTATATAAAATTAGCCTTTAGAAGCATAAGCTAAGTTGGTTCACCTGCTTCTCAGCTCTGCATTTTTATCACCCTTGCCAGAAGTAAAAAGCTTTTTATATTTTTATACTGTTTTTGCCTTTGGGAAAGCAAAGCTTTGAACACCAATATTCCCAGTAGCTTGCTACCAAGTAACAGAGGTTGTCTTCCAGACCTAATATGTAAGCCGAGATGTCAGATGCCCTTGGATTTTCCTGTCACTGGCTCATCTTGTGCACTTATATTTAAGCCACTACAAATTCTTTCAAAAGCAAGTCGAAGTAGAAGTTATAAAGAAAGAATCTGAAGTCATTTATCCCTATACTCCTACTCATGGATCATCATCTCATTGGAGCTTAACTTGAAGTGACAATAGACACACCTGAAAAGTTTGTCAAACAAGTTTAAAATAAGAGGTAGGTTAAAAATAAGGCAGAAGACAATCTCTGTTTGGGGCTCTGGAGTGTTTTAAAGTCAGAAGTCAGTATTGGGAGTTATATAAAACAAGCGAATGAGTAAATCAAAAATAATCTGCCAGGCCGGACGCGGCAGCTCACGCCTGTAATCCTAGCACTCTGGGAGGCCGAGGCAAGTAGATTACCTGAGTCCACGAATTCCAGACCAGCATGAGCAAAGAGTGAGACCCTCGTCTCTACTAAAAATAGAAAAACTGAGGCAAGAAGATCCCTTGAGCCCAAGAGTTGGAGGTTGCTGTGAGCTACAACACCAGGGCACTCAACCCAGGGCGGCAGCTTGAGACTCTATATAAAAAAAAAAAAAAAAAAAAAAAATCTACCATTTTGGTACTGATGAATATTTAGTAGCGGCAACAGCAGCATTTGAAAGACTGTTAGAAATGCAGACTATCAGATCCCATTCTAGACCTACTGGATCAGAATCTGGATTTTGACAAGATTCCCAAGAGATTTACATGCACATTAAAGTTTGAGAAGCTGGCTCGGCGCCTGTGGCTCAAGCAGCTAAGGCACCAGCCACCTACACCTGAGCTGGTGGGTTCGAATCCAACCCGGGCCCGCCAAACAACAATGATGACTGCAACCCCCCCCCAAAATAAATAAATAAAATTAAGCTTGAGAAGCTATGTTCCTTCCTCTGCATTTAATCAGAACCTCTCTTTCTTTCTTCACTTTGTATTGAAACAGTTTTATTTGAATATGACATTTTAGCACAAACTGGGAGTAGGACCCCTGGGTATTAAAGCAAATAATACTCATAGTATGCCTCTGTGTATAAGTGTAGCCCACACAGAATGCACATAAAGAGGAGGGTTAACATAAGACTGTTACAGGTGCTATCACCATGTTAGGATATCTTTACATCTGTATAATGAAGCAGGTGTTTTCATTAGACTTTAATCCGAAACTGTCTCTGATTTACACAAAGAACTGAGATTAGAATCTTTCTACTCCTACAATGCAACACAGATGCAGATGGGCGAGGAGAAGAGGAAAGAGAGGGAGACCATTCTAGGTGGCAAGTAACTGGCAGCAGGCATTTTGCGTAACATCTTGGAAGTAGCACTCCTTAGCAAGTTGATGAAGTCTCCTTATTTCAAACCTGTATTGGCAGCAACAGCAGATAGACCAAGAATTCTCATTAATGAGTATTAAAAGCTCTGATAGAAGAAAGCAATTTGTGCAGCTCGAGACTGAAATAAAACACAATGAAGAGAATCCACAAAAAGCGGATGTTAGGAGAACAGTAGAATGGGATTTGTTCAGGACCTACTATGGGGAATTGAAAGCTAACATCAGAATTCCTTACGCTAGTTCTAGGTATTTACTTAGGTATTCATTTACATTTTTTAGTTATATGCTTTTATATATAATCAGGCTTCAATTAAGTGGTAAATATTTCTCATTTACGTGTTATGAGTTGAGTCATTTTCAATGAATCTTTTCCGATCCCTTAAAAATCTCCAATTAGGGCTCGGCGCCTGTGGCTCAACGGGCTAAGGCGCCAGCCACGTACACCTGAGCTGGCGGGTTCAAATCCAGCCCGGGCCCACCAAACAGCAATGACAGCTGCAACAAAAAAAATGGCTGGGCGTTGTGGTGGGCGCCTGTAGTCCCAGCTACTTGGGAGGCG
>CAUYON010172622.1:0-11858 GCA_963573935.1 Arctocebus calabarensis
TACAGGTGAAAATTACTAAATGTAGAATATAAATGTTTTCATATAGTGATTAAAAGGCCATGTTAAATAGTTCAATGAAAGTATTTCAGAATGTATATAAAGTCAGCACATTGTGCCCCATGATTGCACCAATGTACACAATTATAATTTAATAAAAATTAAAAAAAATGTAAACATCAATAACAACAAACCCTAGAAAGGAGGAGAATGTAATTTTCAGAGTTTCTATATTATGTTATTTAAAATGTCAAATTTTGACAAAATATAATGCAAAATATAATGAAATATGTAAAGAAAGTTCAAGAAAATAATATAATCAATGTAAACTATTCCTTGTACTAATGTAAATTAGCACAGCCATTATGGAGAAATATTTGGAGCTCCTCAAAACACTAAAAATAAAATTTTCATATGACTCGGCAATCCCACTTTCAGGTATATAGCGAAAGGATTTGAAATTAGCATGTTAAAGAGATATTTGCACTTCATGATGATTGCACCATTTTTCAAAATAGCCAAGTTATGAAAGCAATGTGAGTATCCATCAATGGATGAATGGATAGACATATTAAAGTTGTTCATTAAAGAAAATGTGATGTGTATATGTAATGGATACTACTCAGCCTTAAACAAGAAGAAAATTTTGTCATTTGACAACATAGATGAACCTGGAGGACATTATGCCAAGTAAAATACGCCAGGGGTATGAAGAAAAATACCATGTGTTTTTACTTAGATATGGAATCTAAAACAAACAAATTCATAGCCTCACACAATAGAATGGTGGTTACCAGAGGCTGGAGGATAGGAAGAATGGGGAGATGCTGGTCGAAGGGTATGAAGTTTCAGTTAGAAGGAATAAATAATAAGTATCTGAACTAATAGTTATGTTAGCTTGATTTAATCCTTGCATAATGTATACATATATTACAACATCACTTTGTACCTTATAAATATATACAATTATAATTTATCAATATATAATAAAAGAAAAAAGAAACTGTTCCTGAGAAAGCCTGGACATTAGATTTACCAGACAATAACTATTGTAAATATAAACAAGTAACTAAAGTACAAGAATGATATCTCATCAAACTTAGAATATAAATAAACAGAATCATAAAAGAGAAGCAGATAGAAATTCTAAAGTTGAGAAGTATAGTAATTGAAATAAAACTTATTAGAAGATTTCAACAAGATTTGAACAAGAAGAAAAGATCAGTAAACTTGAAAATGAATTAATTGAGATTATCCAGTCTGAGGAACAAAAAGACTTCTAAAAAATAAGAAAATTAACAATCTTAGAGACCTATGGAACATCATTAAGCATATGAAATACATATACTTCGAGTCCCAGAAAAAAAAAAGAAAGAGAGAAAAGCATAGAAAAAATAATTGAAAAAAATAATGGCTGAAAACTTCCCAAATTTGATCAAAAAATAATAATAATCTACATATTCATGGAGTCCAGCAAACTCCAAATAAGATAAAATCAAAGAGATCCCATCATATCTTGGGACATGATGATCAAACCATCAAAAGACAAAAAGAGAATCTCAAAAACAGCAAGAGAGCTGGGTCTGATGGCTCACACCTATAATCCTAGAGCTCTGGGAGGCTAACAGTGATGGATCCCCTGCACTCCGGAGCTTGAGACCAGCCTAACCAAGAGTGAGACCACATCTCTGAAAAATATCCAGGCCTTGTGGGGAGTGCCTGTAGTCCCAGCTACTTGGGAGGATGAGGCAAGAGGATTGCTTGAGCCCAAGAGTTTGGGATTGCTGTGAGCTATGACACAACAGCACTCTACTGTGGGTAACAAAGTGAGACTCTATCTCAAAAAAAAAACAAAAGGCTCGGCTCCCATAGCACAGCGTTTACTGTGCCAGCCATGTACACCGAGGCTGGCAGGCTTGAACCTGGCCTGGGCCAGCTAAACAACAATGACAATGACAACTGCAATAAAAAATAGCTGGGCATGTGGCGGACGCCTGTAGTCCCAGCTACTTGGGAGACTGAGGCAAGAGAATCACTTAAGCCAAAGAGTTGGAAGTTGCTGTGATGCCATGGTACTCTACTGAGGGTGACATAGTGAGAGACTTTGTCTCAGGGGGGAAAAAAAAACAGCAAGAGAGAAGCTACTCATCATGCACAAAAGAGTCTCAGTAAAATTAACACTGATTTCTTAGAAAAGCAATGGGACCAAATGGGAGTGGGGAGTGGGAAGGCATATTTAAATTGCTGAAAGAGACTATCAACCAATAATTCTATATCCATTAAAACTATCCTTCAAAAAATAAAATACAACTAATATATTAGTTTGAATACAGATAAACACAAACTGGTTGAATCCATCAATGGACATTTGATGTCCATTTCAGTGTAGGATATCCAAACCTGTCTTACAAAAAGAAAATACTAAAGATAGTCATTTGGGCTGAAATTTAATGATACTAAAGTACAACTTTTAAGCCTACCTGAAAAAAATAAAATCATAAAGTTAACTACACACACACACACACACATATATATTCAGTATAAATGTATTTTTGTTTGTAGCTCTTTCTGATTTAAAAGATGATTGCATAAAGCAATAATTATAAATATATATTTGTGGGTATTTAATTTATAAAGATGTGATTTGTACGACAACGCAGTTCCAAGGAGGGGGAAGGCAATAAAACTATACAAGAACAAAGTTCTATATACTATTTAAGTTGATATTAACCTTAAAATTTACCAATTTTATGTTGGTAAAAGTTAAGATGTTAATTTTAATAACCAAGGAGAACACCAAGGAAACAACCATGTTGAGTACTGTGGCTTATTCTCAAAATCCCAGCATTTTGAGAAGCCAAGGAAAAAGGATAACTTGAGACCAAGAGTTTGAGACCAGCCTGACCAACATAGCTTATCTCCTTCTCTACAAAGAAATAAAAAATTGGCTCGGTGCCTGTGGCTCAATGGGTGAAGGTGCCAGCCACATACACCTGAGCTGGCGAGTTTGAATCTAGCCGGGGACCACCAAACAACAATGATGGCTGCAACCAAAAAATGGCCACACATTGTGGTGGGCACCTTTAGTCCCAGCTACCTGGGAGGCAGAGGCAAGAGATTCGCTTGAGCCCAGGAATTGGAGGTTGCTGTGAGCTGTGATGCCACAGCACTCTATCCAGGGTGACAGCTTGAGGCTCTTATTCTTTAATAAGAATTTATTAAATTCTTATATAAAAATGTGAACAAAGAAAGAAAAGTTGCTAAGAGGAGTGGGGTAGTTCCCAGTATCTGAAGGATTGCTTTGCTCTGTGACTACTTGCGTATATGACCTTGACCAACTCATATTAGCTGGATTTCAAATTCCTTTCCCATGAAATAGGGTTATTGATCTGGATCAGTGATTATGAAACCTTTTAAAAGCATTATTCTCTTTTTTTCCAAGTGAAATCTTACAAGGACCTAAGCTTAACATGAGTATTATAAAATTGTCAGCGCTTCACTGAAGCAGGAGAGAGGAGGCAAAGGGCAGCCTGTGATAGCCACTGTAAGGTCGTTGCAGAAGCCTAGAATTCTGCATATCACAGTATAAAACTTAGCGGATGAAATCTCGAAGACCTAACTCTCTCAGTATATTTTATCTCTGTAGGGTCTTAGTAATGGGTGACATACTTTGACTCAGCTCAGATCTGTGTTACCTTGTCAGTCATAGGCTGGATAACTATTGGTTAGAGATGGTAGAGAAGAAATTTTGGCATTGAGTAGGCAGCCCACTGATCTCTAAGGTGATCTTTAAGGATGTTTTTAGTTGAGTCTCTTAATTGCTAGTTCTTCAAGCCAGACACTTTGGAGTCACTTTCCTCCTACTTACCTTCTACTGCCAAAGAAATCACAAAGTGCAGCTGAGTTTTACCTTATAAATGCGTCTTGACTTTGTCTGTTACTTCTACCAGAGTGACCTTGAGTCCAGGCTTTGCAGTTAGACTGCTGGGTTTGGATCTTTGCTCCCTCACTTACCAGCTGTATAATCTTAGCCAAGTTCACTTAATCTCTCTATGCCTCAGTTTCCTTATCCATAAAATGGGAATAGTACCAACTTCATAGATTATTGTGAAGATTATATGAGATAATGTTAGCACAGCACCTGACACAGAATAGTACATATTTAATATGATTATCTGGGCTTAATATTAATTTTTTAATCATTGTTACTTTTCTGAACTAAAGCAATACGTTTCTGATTCCCTTCTTGCAGTCTTGACCCTCTCAAATCTGCTTTGATCAGCTGTCAGATTAAACTGTATAACTCTGTTACTTCTTCACTTAAATCCCCTTAGTTGCTCCTCAGTCACTTTCATGACAGAGCTCCAACTCTTTTTTTTTTTTTTTTTTTTTGAGACAGAGCCTCAAGCTGTTGCCCTGGGTAGAGTGCCTTGGCATCACAGCTCATAGCAACCTCCAACTCCTGGGCTTAAGCGATTCTCTTGCCTTAGCCTTCCAAGTTTAGCTTGGACTACAGGTGCCCGCCACAACTCCTGGCTGTTTTTTGGTTGTAGTTGTCATTGTTGTTTGGGAGGCCCAGGCTGAATTTCAACCCGCCAGCTCTGGCGTGTGGCTGGTGTTTTAGCCGCTTGAGTATAGGCACCGAGCCCAGAGCTCCAACTCTTAATAATGTCGGGTAAAGCTCTTCTGGCCTCTCTCTTTCTGGGTTCACCAGTTCCCAATTTTCATCTCATGCCTATGTATCACTTCCCAGCAGTCGTGAATTGGCTTTCCTGCAGAGAGATCATGTTGTTTCATGCCTTTATGCCTCTACCATCTGGCAAACTGCTTCTGCTTACCCTTTGAGACTTAGCAGAGGGGTCATCCTTTCCATCCAGCCTTCAGCACATTTATTGAGCATCTTCTATGTTCCTGGCACTATTTTAGGTGCTGGGGTTACAGGGGAGAACAAAACAGTCTCTGACTTCACTCATGGAGGTTAGATTTTAGTGAGGGGAAGCCGACAACATTTTCTTCTTACTAAAATCTTACTTGAGACTAAGTAAACAACCAACAATAATTCCTGTACTAAGCAGAGGCTGGAGTGCATTAAGTAAATAAATATGGGCATTGGAAGTGAGTTACTGCCATTGATATCTGAAGTAGTCTTGCTAAGAACTGGTTGCTGCCTAGTGAATGTTATCTCTCTGACACATAAACCTCATATAGACAATCTGGGAGATGTTTGGTGAGTATGATTTCTTGAATCTCCCCTATTTCTTCACAGGAACATTTGCAATGGTGGCCATAGTACCTGCTGCTGGAAGCCCCACTTCCTCATTCCTGTCAATATCCCCCCACACCCCAGCATAGTTACCTTCAATGGATGCCCAAATCACCTTTTTCCAGCCTTATTGCTTGGCATGTGTTATCCAGGTGTAGCTTGATTTTTAGTATGTCAGTTAGAATCTAATCATCTTTCTCAACTCTTTTATTAGTCTTAATGGTTAATTTATAGATTTCTCCCTAGGTAGGTTAGCTATACCATTTTTTTTTTTTTTTTTGAGACAGAGCCTCAAGCTGTCACCCTGGATAGAGTGCCCTGGCATCACAGCTCACAGCAACCTCCAATTCCTGGGCTCAAGCGAGTCTCTTGCCTCCGCCTCCCAAGTAGCTGGGACCACAGGTGCTCGCCACAACGCCTGGCCATTTTTTGGTTGCAGCCGTCATTGTTGTTTGGTGGGCCTGGGCTGGACTCGAACCCGCCAGCTCAGGTGTACGTGGCTGGTGCCTTAGCCCGCTGAGCCACAGGCGCCGAGCCAGCTATACCATTTTTAAAGACTATTTTGACTCTTTCCTTTTGTAATCCTTTTTTCCTTGACCTAGTGTACTGGGTAGGGCCTCCGACATTATATACTGCAGAGAGAGGAGGATAGTAGGCATCCTTGTTGTCTTTTTGACTTTATCAAGCATGGTTCTAATATTTCAGTTTAAAGAATGATGTTTCACTCTGGAAGGCCAAGGCAGTGGATTGCTTGAGCTCATGGGTTCAAGACCAGCCTGAGCAAAAGGCAAGACCCCATTTCTACTTTAAAAAAAAAAAATTGGCTCTGTGCCTGTAGCTCAGCAGCTAGAGCACTGGCCACATTCTCTGGGGCTGATGGGTTCAAACCTGGCTCAGGCCTGCCAAACAACAATAACAACTACAACAAAAAAAATATTCAGGCATTGTGCTGGGCACATGTAGTCCCAGCTACTCGTGAGGCTGAGGCAAGAAAATCGCTTAAGCCCAAGAGTTTGAGGTTGCTGTGAGCTGTGAAGCACTCTAAACACTTTCTCAAAAAAAAAGAAAAAAGAATGCTGTTTGCTGCAATTATGTTGTTCTTTTTTCTAATTTCTTATGTTAGTTTGCTAAGGCTATTTATTTTTAGTTTTTTCTTAGGTAAGCATTTAAGAATAAACTATCCTATTTGTGTGCTTGTGTGTGTTTGGCATCCTAAGCATTCTTTTTTTTTTTTGGCTTTATTTTAGTTTATTATTTTTTCTTATTCTTTTGTGTTACAGAGTCTGGTCACAGATAGTCCAAGGTTATTATGGTGACATGATGACATTGGGGTCCCAGGTTTCCTTTAGCTTTCAGCTTTGCCATCCTCAATGCCCTACCATTCTTCTCATGCTCACAAAAACACAAAAGGAAAAAACTCAAGTGTTCTTATATTTATGGTCTTCATGATCAGTTCTCTGTTTTCTTGTTTCCATGAATTATTTAGACGTATCCTTTTAAATTTGCATGTGAATATTTTAATTAAAAATATTTGTAGCTTAATCGGGTTGTGGGTCAGGAAAAGAGGGATGATCTAGAATCTTTGAATTTGTTGATAGTTTATGTTTTATGTTTTTCTAAACATTTTTTTTTTATTGAATCATAGCTGTGTACATTAGTTCAATCATGGGTGTTTTTCCAAATATTTCATGCATGCTTGAAAATAATGTGTATGATTTCTGCATTATTCACATCAAGCTTGTTGCATATTTTATTAAAATCTTTTTTGTCCTTAGTGATTTGCTTGCTTAATCTTAATTGGTGAAAGATGTTAAAAATTCTCTGCTTTGATTGTGGATTTTAAAATTTCTCTCTCTGTATAGTTCGGCCAGGTTTTGAAGCTTTAGTTCTTAAATACATGTACTTTTAAAGTGAATCTTTTGTTATTATATGATTACCTTCTTTTTCTAGTAATGCTTTTTTTGCTTTGAAATCTATTTTGTTATGTTAATATATAGCTGTGCTTGTTTTCTTTTGGTTAGCATACCTACTACAGTGTATATCTTTTCATTCTTTCACTTTAAAATTTTCTGAATTCTTATGTTTTATTTATATTTCCTATAAACAGCATAAGTTAGATTATTTTAAAAAAGTGTCCTTGCTTTGTCATGGAATAGTTTATTCTGTTTACTTTTTTGTGAATACTGGTATATTTGATTTTTCCCTTTTATTTTGTGTTCCTACTTTGTCCTTTATTTCTTCCTCTTTCTTGCCTTGTTGTAGATGAACTGAGCTTTCTTCCTTCCATTCCACCCTGGCCTTCAACTTGGCTGTGTGTATGTATATTTTTTCTGTTCTTTTTATGGTTACCCTGGAAATGCTAGATTAAAAGGAAGTGTAAAGGTTATCAATATATATAACTTTGTTCAAATAATACAAGAATATTGGATGGTTTTAGAGTACCTCCCTTTGTGAAATATATGCTATTTTTAGTATTATCTTTTTAAAATGACAAATTAGGTTTTGTCATTATTTTGTATAATTGGTTTTCATGTAACCCAATCCATTTAGTTATCACTTTCCTGGCTTGCCATTATTTTTTTCTGTTAAATCCCGATAAGTTTAAATCTAAATCTAGGTGGAGCCAGGTATATGTCCCCACTCTGCCTGTCCTAGTTCATTCCCTGGGAAGTCTCATCCTTCAGTGGTCTCTGTGTTACTGGTTCCTTCCTTTCTCATGAGAGGCTTCATCTTCATTGCCCAAGAGTTTTTATTCCTACTGTGAAGAAAAAAAAAAAAGGGAATTGTTTATGTTACTTATTTGGACTAATATTCTTTTGAAAATGATTTTTTCTTATTACAAATGCCTGTAAAAGTTTTCAGGCAATTCAGAAATGTATTTCTAGGCTCGGCGCCCATGGCTCAACGGGCTAAGGTGCCAGCCACGTACACCTGAACTGGCGGGTTCGAATCCAGCCCGGGCCCGCCAATCAACAATGACGGCTGCAACCAAAAAAATGGTCGGGTGTTGTGGTGGGCGCCTGTAGTCCCAGCTACTTGGGAGGCGGAGACAGGAGACTCGCTTGAGCCCAGGAATTGGAGGTTGCTGTGAGCTGTGATGCCACAGCACTCTACCCAGGGTGACAGCTTGAGGCTTTGTCTCAAAAAAAAAAGTATATCTACTAGATTTGTAACCTCCTCTTCCTTTTTCTTCCATCTTTCTGCTTTGTCCCTCTTCTCCTTATTTCTAGTGATTTTTGAACGAAATACATTTACTTCTTTGTGTCTCTGATTGATTTGCTAAGTGTCTCTGCCAAATCCTGTGGCTCCCTGGAACACAGAGTGGAATCTTGTGCCCCAAGGAGGCTAAAAGCACAGATGTGCTGCACATGGGAGAAGGAGGTGGCTCTTCCACTATTTTTACCATCTCTTCCATCAGCCTGTTTTTGCTGGTGTCCAAATTGTATCTATAGGTTGTTTAGCCTTTTGACTTGGTATATTTTTGAGAGGAAGTGGATCAGAGTTTTTGGTACAGGGAATGCAGAACTTGCTAATTTTCACTTATTTATTCTTTCACTTAGTAGGTATTTCAGGTGCTGCTTTTGTCCTAGTTTTAGGCATGTGATATGGAACGACAATAATAAATGGTCTCTGCCTTCGTGGAACTTTGTTTCCTGGGAATGGAAACAAGGAATGACCGGGCAGTAGGAACTGTGAAGGGGAAAGCACAGGGAGCCCTGTGGGAGAAGCGATGTCCAGTGATGACCTGGTGAAGGGAGCATTTACAAGGGCCTGGAGATTTGAGGGCTTGGCATGTTTGTATGATTATATGTAGTCCAGACTGATTGGATTTGGGTATGCAGAAATCTGAGCCAGACCTTTTTGTTGAGTGGAGAAGTCCTGTGTTTTCTGAACCTCGCTTGATTATAAGACTCTCTTGAAACACATGTTGAAAATGAAGATTCCAGGCCAGATGCAGTGACTTATGCCTTTAATCCTATCCTAGCACTGGGGGAGTCTGAGGCGGGAGAATCACTTGAGCTTAGGAGCACAAGACCAGCCTTAGCAAGACAGTGCTCCAGTGGCGTAATCGGTTAGTGCACAATAACTATGTCCTGCTACAGAGTGACACCAGCTTTAGCAAGAAGAGAGAGGCCCTTTCTACTAAAAACAGAAAAGCTAGCTGGGTGTGGTGGTGGGTGTTTGTAGTCCTAGCTACTTGAGAGGCTGAGGTAGGATGATCACCTACTTGATGGGTGTGAGCTATAACGACACTGCTACATTATAGCCTGCTGGGTAACAGAGCAAGACTTTGTCTCAAAAAAAAAAAAAAAAAGATTTCAGGTTTCACTCTGAAGATTTTGATTTAAAAAGTATATCTGGAGTGGGGCCTGAATTTCTGTGCATTTAATATAGTGCCCAGGGAATACTTATGATGAGATGATATTAATTAACATCATTATCTTCCACTGTGATTGCACTTAGCTGATTTAGCTTCATATCCTTCTGCCTTCTCCTACTGCTGCACACATATACACACATGTCATGTTGGTGGTTACTTTTATTTATTATTTATATCTCCTTACTTATAAAAAGACTTTGAAGTTGATCTGGCTTCCACATTTGTTATTTGCTTAGAACTAACTATTCCTGTCTTGAAATCAAAGGAGTTGTTTGCAGTGCACTGAGATCTCATCTGAGATTACATTTTTCTTCAACATTTTAACAAAACAGAACTGCATCCTCCTTAGTGGAAGTAGAGTTACACAGACTATTGGAAGGTGTCAGTGGGAATCACCTTCAGGGTGATCTCTCAAATGTTTTACAAGTAGTGGTGGAGTTTGATGAGGCGTGGCTTTTAACAAGTAGCCTGGTGCTGTTGTCAAGATTTTCCTTTGTTGCAAAAGTGGCCTTTCTGGTAAAATTTGAAGCTTCTGATATGAGCAGGTACAATAAAATCCTTCTATCTCTTTGCTTTCCTTGGGATTTTATTATACTATGTAACGTTCATATCCCATTCTCATTATTAATGAAGAGATATAATGTGGACAGAAGGGTTAATATCTTCTTATCCTTTTCCCAAATTTCTCCTATACCTCTTGGGTATCCAGTGTTCTCATGTTACCCTCACCCGCTCAGGACCTTCCCTGGGCTCTCCAACAGAAGCTGGAGTTCTGTTAATGCTCTTTGTGCCATTTCTTGAAAAGCTTGGAACATACTGTTATTAGTATTAACATGACATCTCACTGTATTTCTTACAAAGAAATTTCTTACAGAAGCCTAAAAAAGCTAACATGATTTTCAATTTTTTTTTTTTTTTTTTACTGAAGGCTTTCTGTTTTACTTTGTATGTGTCAGACTACAATATTTTTTGATTGAGGAATAAATCTGATCCTTCCATAAAGGAAAAATATTTAAAAATTGCTTAGAGGCAGGGGATGAGGACTGTTCTTATAGGAATCAGGAAAGATGACTGCCCCAGAAGAAGGTAGACATTTGGGAAGTTTTAGACCCTGATTAGTAGAATGTTGGCTCAGTGAGATTTTATATAAGGTGCTAAAATGTTATTAATTATATCTTAACTTTTAGAAGTTATGTTGGAATTTGGATTGCCATGAGATTTTTTTTTTTTTTTTTGGTAGAGCCAGAGTTTTATTTTATTGCCCTCGGTAGAGTGCCGTGGCATCACATAACTCATAGCAACCTCCAACTCCTGGGTTTAGGGGATTCTCCTGCCTCAGCCTCCTGAGTAGCTGGGACTACAGGCACCCACGACAACGCCTGGCTATTTTTTTGTTTTACAGTTCACCCCAGGCCAGATTTGAACCCACCACCTTCGGTATATGGGGCCGGCGCCCCACTCGCTGAGCCACAGGTGCCGCCCTGCTATGAGATTTTTTAAAAAGGACATTATGGCCATGGTTCTCTAGAATTTTGGGGATCCCGAGCCATCCCACTGATGTCTGTACCTTTCCCCACTGGGTTTTAGAGGGATATATTTTCACAAGGAACAATGACAAAAAAAAGAAAAAAAAGAGTGACAATTCTTGACTAGTACCTGGAACTTCAGTGTAGAGCTCTCTGGCAGTCTGGGCTGGAGTGTTATGGAGTTTCTTATTTTCCTAAAGAGGTCATCTTCGAACTTGTGTGATATTTGCTCCGTTTCATCTTTCGCAGTACCCAAATCTGACTCTTACTGCACTGAAGAAAGTGAGTTACACCAGGTGCACTGTTTTTTCCCTATAACTACCCCTACATTGGCACACAGGCCTAGTAAATGACCTGCACGCTGTAACCTTGTAACAGGTGCACTGACTTTTTCCTGTAATTACTTATACATAAACAAACATGACCTGTACTCTGATCACTCAGATTAGTAACCTTTCTTTTTTTTTTTTTTTGAGACAGCCTCAAGCTGTCACCTGGATAGAGTGCTCTGGCATCACAGCTCACAGCAACCTCCAATTCCTGGGCTCATGCGAGTCTCTTGCCTCCGCCTCCCAAGTAGCTGGGACTACAGGCGCCCGCCACAATGCCCGGCCATTTTTTGGTTGCAGACATCATTGTTGTTTGGCGGGCCCTGGGGCTGGATTCGAACCCGCCAGTAAGCCACCCATTT